>APFE031131523.1:0-61878 GCA_000404065.3 Pinus taeda
CTTCTCCTATTGTGTCATATTTGTAAATCCTTCAATCCTATCCCAAGTTGTTCTTAAGGGGGGATGTTAGGATATTCCGACACATAGGAAATAGTTAAGTTCAACTTGGTGTAGTATAGAATTAGGTATAGAGTTAGGTAAAGTGTGTTTCTTTACTGTTGTACATTTTGTAACTTACAATCCGACTGTCACGATATGTAGTGATCCGACGGTTCACTCTCTCCTCGGTATTACCGGACACTTGATCCGTGGCTTGACACCCGATTGGTCCATGGGTTCTATTTAAAGCGCATGGAGGGTCATTGTTCGTGTAATCCATCTATGAGAGAAAGCTTATGTAAATTTTCATTCTTTTATTAATAAATTGCCTGTAGTAGCCATGTTGGCGCAGGCCGTGGACTGTTTCCCTCTCTGAGGGTTTTAACCACATCAAAATACTGGTGTATTTATCTGTGATCTGTTTGTGAGCGGTGTCCTTTTGGTGTTCTGCCTGAGGAACTTACCCTGTAAATTCCTACAGAGTGTTAGCTGCAGAATCTACAATTAGCTATGGAATCAGTTTTTAGCTGTGGAAACAGGATTCAGCTACAGAAACTGACACAGTGAACATATGACAGAATGGAGATGGATGGAAATGAATGGTGACTGAGTGAATGAAAACTGGTCATGAAAGGGCTTTTATTGGCCGAATGTGATGACAAAATGGAATGAAATGAAGTGAAGTGAAATGAAATGAAGTGAAGGGGAGTGAAATGAAGTGGAGTGACATGAAACTATGAATGAAATGAGAGGGATTTTTTTTTTTTGGAAAATATAGGGCATCAGAAGTTTCTGATTTTCGCCCTGTATTTTCTGTATAAGACTGCCAATCAGTGATTGGTTTTCAGGCTTAAATATTTATTTTATTTTTTTTCAAAAACAAAAAAGAACAAGAACTAGGCTAGTCGAGAAGAAGGATTCTTCTTCACCTGCCTTATTGCAGAATTATCTTGAAAGATTTTGACAAATTCCTCCTTTGAGAGTGGCTTATGATAGACTTTTAATCTGTGACCATTCACAATAAGAGGAGTTTGATATTCATCAATGGTTTTGATTCTTACCACTCCATTGCTAAATATTTTGTCGATCTCGTATGGCCCAAGCCAATGAGTCTAAAATTTACCTTTGAAATCTTTGAATTTGGAATCAAATAGTAATGCCCAATCTCCTTCTTGAAACATTTTCTCCTTGATGTATTTGTCATGCCACTTAGTTCTTTGATATTGCACTAGATCAGTTCTTAGGATTACTTGTCTGATCTCATCTAGTTCATTCAATTGCTCCATTCTATGCTTTTGGGCTTCTGATAGATCCATTCCCAATTGAACTGCCATCTTGAAAGTTCTAACTTGGAACTCAATGGGGAGCAGAACTTCTTTCCCATAGACAAGCTCATAGGGAGAATGTCCTGTTGTATTCCTTCATGTAGTTCTATAGGCCCATAAGGCTTCGGGAAGCCTTTCTGCCCAATATCTTCTGTGTAGATGAACAGTCTTGGTAATGATGCCTTTAATAACTTTGTTCATAGACTCCACCTGACCATTTGCTTGCGGATGGTAAGGAGTAGATTTTCTTTCCTTGACCTTGTATTCTTCCATCAGCTTCTCCACCAGTTTGGGTGTGAATTGACCTCCCTGATCTGTCACAATTTCTCTTGGAACACCAAAGCGAGTAAAAATATCCTCATAAAGAAAACTAACAATTGAATGCTCAGTAGCAGAAAATAATGCTTTGGCTTCTACCCATTTAGTGACATAACATACCAATATATAATTTCTTTGTTTATAGGATGGGCTAATAGGTCCAATGAAGTCTAAAACCCATTTTTCAAAGGGTTTGATGAGTACCCGTGCTTGTAATGGCATTTCATTTGAGAGGGTAGGTTTCCCTACTCTTTGGCAGCCGCCACACCTTCTTACATATTGTTTTGCATCTTTGAAGAGGGATGGCCAATAATATCCTAAAGCGAGGATTTTATAGGTTGTCCTTCTATCAGTAAAGTGTCCACTGCATGGTTCATCATGACATGCTCTAAGAATATCAGGAATTTCATCTTCCCTAACACATCTTCTGATCACAAAATCTGGCCCTGTTTTAAACCATTCGTCAGAAATCCATGAATATTTTGAACTCTCCTGAATAATCTTTCTTCTTCTACCAGGAAATAAATGTGGAGGTAGTTTCCATGTAACCAAATAGTTAGCTATATCTGCATACCAAGGAGTCTTAGTAGTTACTGCAAATAAATATTCATCAGGAAAATTGTCCTCTACAGGAGAATCTTCTTTAGTATTCTGAATCCTAGACAATAAATCAACTACTGTATTTTGTTTCCCTGGTCTATCTAACACAATAATATTGAATTCCTATAAAAGTAGGAGCCACCTTGTAACTCTGCCATTAGTAATGGGTTTGTCCATTAGATATCTAATTGCAGAATGATTAGTATGAATAAAAGTTTCATAGCTTGTTATATAATGTCTAAACTTATTGATTGCATGAACAACAGCTAAGAACTCTTTTTCAGTCACAGTATAGTTCAATTCAGTGGGAGTTAAATTTTTACTGGTATAGTAAATAGCATAAGGAACTAAATCTTTTTGTCCCAATACAGCCCCTAGAACTCTATTTGAAGCATCTGTAGAAATATAGAAAGGAAGTTTCCAATTTGGTCCTCTCAAAATAGGTGCTTCAGATATTCTTGTTTTCAAAGTTTCAAATGATGATTGGCAGTCAGAACCCCATTTTAATTCACAGTCTTTTGTAAGAAGTTTGAAGAGTGGAGATGCTATTTTGGTGAAGTTTTCTATAAATCTTCTATAATATCCAGTAAATCCTAGAAAAATTCTAACATATTTTTGACAATTTGGAATAGGAAACTTGGAGATGACTTCAACTTTTGATCTGTCAACTTTAATCCCATCCCCTGAAATATGATGTCCTAAAACAATACCTTCAGTAAACATCATAAAGAATTTTTCATGGCTTAATGAAAGGTTTGTTTCTTTACATGTTATAAGGACTTTTTCCAAATTTCCTAATGCCTCTTCAAACGAATCACCATAAACTGTCAAATCATCCGTATATACCTCTACACAATCATGGATTAGATCAGAAAACATTCCTAGTACTGCTCTTTGGAATGTTGCGGGTGCATTACATAATCCAAAAGGAAGCACTCGATAAGAAAAAGTTCCCCATGGACACGTAAATGTGGTCTTATCCTGATCCTCAGGTGCTACCTGAATTTGATTATAACCACTAAAGCCATCCGGAAATGAAAAGTACTTTTTGCCTACTAATGTATCTAATAGTTGATCGATAAAGAGCAAAGGAAAGTGATCCTTCAAGGTTTCTTTATTCAATTCCCTGTGATCAATGCACACTCTCCATTTACCATTCTTTTTAGGTACTATAGCCAAAGGATAAACCCATCGACTATCTAAAATTGGATAAATGAAGTTTACATTGAGTAATTTTTGGAGCTCTTCTTTAACTATCTCCCTAAGATTTGGATTCATCCTTCTCTGAGGTTGTCTGATTGCTCTACTATTTTCCTCGATATAGATATGATGGATGCAAGTCTTAGGTTCAATACCTTTCATATCAGTATACTCCCATGCAAATGCAGCAGAATGTTTTCACAAGATTTTGGTTAGTTCTTCCTATTCTGACTTCAGATTTTTGTTGATATTTAGTGTTTTACTTGGAAAAATATCAATGGTAGAACTACCAAACTCTTCCATAGAGTAAAGAGACATTTGTCTTGTTGATAAATATTCAATATTACAATCTAATTGAAATTGTGTGTGGTCATATTCTGAAGATGTTTCAAAATTTTCTGATGTGTTCAAAATTTCACTATCTTCACTAATTTTAGAGATAGTCAAGACAAGCTGTATAATATCTTTATCATTGACCCATTCAATGTCTCCTAATTCTTTAATTTCTTTTGCTGGGGGATATAAATTGAAATTCTTTGTCTAACTACCATCATAAATGTACATATCCCCAGATCTACAACTAATGAAAGCATCAGCTGTGGCTAGCCAAGGTCTTCCTAAGATGAGTGTGTGCCCTCCTAAATTATTCTTGGGAGTCAAAATCATGAAATCTACTGGATATTTTTAAGAATCTAAGGAGACTGAAATATCTTCTAATACACCACTTGGTTTGATTATTGATGTATCTATAAGCTGTAGTAAGGTGGGTGTAAAAAGAATATTAAGAAGTTTAAGTTGTTCCATAGTCTGTCAACTCATAATGTTTATAGCAGCTCCTAAGTCATCAAAGTATTTGGAATTTCTATCCCATTTATATGTGTCTTGATAATTGGACTACCTGGATCCACATATTTCTGCATGGTAATTTTTCCCATCATGATATCTGCAATTTTTCCTACCAGGTGGATTCTTCTTGTATCTCTTGGTTTTCATCCTTGTCTTTTGAGACTCAACTCCTTTATTGTTTTTTCTAAAATAGGAATCTCTCTAATGTCTTCTAACAAGGGAATCTTGATACAAACATTCTTTAATTCATCTAGAAAACCATAGTCAGGAAACAAGATTTGTTTTTCCACCCCTCTGTCAATTTGTAAACTTTCAGGGAAAGGAGGTGTGGATGAAGATGCAAGTTGCTCAACTATAGGAGTTGTGGGGGTTGACTCTTTTTCTTTTTCTTTTTGAATGATTTGGTTTTGAAGAGATGATTCCTCGAAACCTTTATTGACTTTAAGAGAATCCTCCTCAGAGGTATCTTGTTCTTGAACATCTATAGAAGGTTCTTCTAAAACTCTACAAGATCTGAGTTGAACATCATTAAGAGGAACAGTCATACAGGTAGGAAATTATTGTCCTTCTACCATGTAAGCATTCTGAGGATTTTTTTTGTTGGGATTTGGCAATGGCTGAGCTGGTAGTTTGATTTGTCTTTTGTTGAAATGGAAACAAGAGTTAAGGATTTGGATTTTGTTGAGAAGGTTTTTGTTGTGGAAATGGAAATGAAAGTTGTGGGTTTTGATTTGGAGGTTGTGGATTTTGTAGATTTTGAAAAGATGGGGGATATTGATAAAATTGAGAAAATCTCCCATAAGGATTTTGCATCCCTTGTGCCCATCATTGATATGGATTTTGAGGTTGGGGCCAAGGTTGTTTCCAAGAATTCAAATTTGGAGGGAGATGAAAGGTCATAGGGTTGTTAAATCCTTGATTTTGTTTCCCCTACCAAGGTATTCTTGAAACAAAAAAAAGGGATTCTACTGAATTTGGATCTTCTTGAAAGACAGCTTTGAGCCCAGGAATTGAAGGACAATCCTTGGTCTCATGACTTTGTGATCAAATCATACATGTTTCTACAACTTTTGCATCCAAGGGGCATTCCCTTAGAGCATGTTTCTTTCTACATTATGGATGAAAGATGGCCAAGGCATCAGATTTTGCTTTCTGCTTGTTTTGTATTTTAAGGGTGTCTAGTTGTCCACTAAGGCTCCCTAGAATATGAGTTTTGAACTCATCAAGAATATTTCCAATCTCTGCCCTACTTGCTGATCTAGTTGTAGATTTGTTTGCTCTAATAAGAGAAGGATCTCTCGGCCCTTTTCCAGTTTTAGATTTTCCCCTTGAGAGATGGACACATAGTTCTGCTATTTCATGAAGTGGAAGTTGAGAAATGTCTCCCTTTCCCATCATGTTTAAAATATCTATCCATTCATCTCTGATGGCTTTCAATGGAAGGGCTTTCAAGGTTTACTCATCTAAATTACTCATTTTTTCTCTCTTTAAGTTGTATTGAAATCTTTCAAGTAAATCCTCCAAGTTTTCATCTTCTTTTTGCATCATTTTGAATACCTCATCCTTATGATTGGTGGGCATACAATAGTCTAGCTATCTATCCAAAAATGTCTGTTTCATATCATTCCAAGTCCTAATATATTGAGTGACTAATCCCATGAACCATTTCAAAGTAGCTCCTTTCAATGTTGAAGGAAACAGTTTGAGTTTGTGAGAGTCTTCCATATAGTCATAGGTTCAACACAAGACTTCAAATTCAAATAGAAATGTTTCAGGATCCTCACTTCACAACCCATAAAATTTTGGGAGGACAAATGGTGAAATGTTTTTCATTGTTGCATGAGTTTCCTCATCGGCTATAGGGAATCCAAATGAGTTATCTCCTTCCCTGTTTCCCCCATTATTACCTCTACCTCCACCATTATTTCCTCCATTATTTCCTCTTCCTCTACCTCCTCCTCCAAATCCATCTACTACTTCCTCCATCATGATAGTTTCCTCAGAATCTTCTGGTTCTTCTATTAATGATGGACGAGAGAGAGTTTCTCCCTTTTCCTCTTGTTTAGGCGATTCTACTTCTTTTATTACAATATGTCCCCCTGTAGAAGTGAAGAAAGGTTCTTCTCCTAGATCAGCTTTAGTAGACAGTGTGGGAGAATCTCCTAATTTAGCTGTTGCTCCTTGAATTCTAGGAATCCTAAGGCTTGGAGTAGATGGAGGTGTATCTTGTCTATGCCTTGAAGTATTTGGAGTTGTGAAAATCGAACTCTTGGCCCTAGTTATAAACCTTCCCCTAGAATCTCTTGCTATATGCATGTCATTCTTTTATTTTTTTATTTTTTCAAGTCGGGCTAATAATTCTCTTTCTAATCCTCTAGATCACACTAGGTGCAAGAAGAGAGCATAATCAAGAAATTATTGAACTAATAACTCTCTTTTCTGATCCTCTAGATCACACTAGGTGCAAGAGGAGAGCATACTTCAAGAACTTACCAATTTTCCCTTATTTTCCTATTTTTTTTTATGTAAGAGATTGGCTACCTAGTTACACTTCCTCAGCAATGGCACCAAAATGTTTAGTCAATTTAGTATGTCCTAAATTGCTACATTCATTATCAATCTAGGAGTCGTAAACTGATGAAGTGTGGCGCACTATGTGTGCAAGACAACCTCTTTCTTACTTTTTATTGTTTTCAATTTTTATTTTGTTTTGGGGGTTTTATCTTTGTTTATCTCCTAATGTGAATGGGAATCCTATTCCTGAGTTTTGAGAATACTTTAGAAGGCAAGTATGGATGTAGATTTTAAGGCAATTATGTCCTTTATGATGATTTCCATAGCTTAACACTTCAGAGGATCTCAAAACATACTAGTGATGAAATTAATACTTGGACAAGAAGGTAAATGTGCAGCTATTCAATCAAATGAATAATGAACTACTGATCATGAAATTACTATCGCTGCTGCTCATATAAATATAGAAAAATAAGTTAAGCTACTGCACTCAAACAAATCAAAAACTGTCAACTAGTAAAAGTAAAATCAATTCACTTCATTTATAGTCCGATAGCTCGCCAAGTAGTCTTTTCGGGGTTAAGCTATGGCTCTGTAAATAACGTCAATAACATGAGGATTTGATATATAAACTGCCTACTTGCAAATGAAAATCAAATCAAGTCACTTCACTTATAGTCCTATAGCTCGCCAAGTAGTCTTTTCGGGGTTAAGCTATGGCTCTGGAGATAACATCAATAACATGAAGAACCTAATATCTAATTGGAGAAAAATCAAACTAAAATTAAATCACATCACTCATAGTCCGATAGCTCACCAAGTAGTCTTTTTGGGGTTAAGCTATGGATCTGGAGATAACGTCAATGACATGAAGAATTTGATATCTAAACTAACTAACAAAGCAAATGAATAAGACTGAAATCAAAGCATAACTGAAATTGAAAAGCTGAGAAAAACAAAGTCAGCAGAGAGGCTAATCTCATGTCACTAGTTATTGCAAAAATTGTATGAAAATGCCCGAGCCTAGCCTATCCTAAAACACACACTGATCAGTGTTAGCAAACATATACAATGCTTGAAAAATCGTGTATAGGAATGAAACATTAATATCATAACTAAAATATGAAATATACACAGGTGAACAACTATGAAATATGTACAATGGAAATAAGGAAACAACACATAAAAGCTTTACAGAAATAAAGAAACAAAACCTCCGGCAGCAGGGGCCCTCTGCACGGCCTTGGTTAACATGCTACCAGTCTAGAATTATGCTCACACAGTCATATAAAACAGAGTCTTGTTATATTGCAAAATAGAGGAAGGATCCTCTTGTTACAACAACAGGACCAATGTCATGGCACAATACATGAACTAATAGCAAAACTACATAAAAAAAACTAGCTACATGCATTTGCAAACGCATTATTTATAAAGAAAATTACAAAACAGTTTTCCTATGAAACACCTTCAACAGAGAACACGTAAAAAGACAACATCTGTGAGCTTAGCGTGATGGTTTCCATGATAATTCAATCTACCAAAAAGTGGTTGTTGGATTTGCATCATGGGGGCACTCTACAGCTATCAAAATGAACCCATGGATCTAGGAACATTCTCAAACCCTTCATGTGTTGAAAACAGAGCCCTGTTTGTTGTAGAACTCCTCGTTTGACTGCCGTTTGACCAAGGCTTTCCTCTACGAATTTGGCTGAACCAATAGGACCTGATCCATGTCAAGATCATTCTTAAACTACCCACATGCTTCATTTTGCTTGATGACTCTTGTAACCTATAGATCAACAAAAACAACTACAGAAAGTCGAGTCAGCTGTGGAAAGTGGCTGCATTCCACAACTGATGAGAAAAATATAAGTTAAGTAGCAAACACAGAAACACAGAAAACCACTTAAATGCTCTTTTAGAATCAATATGCAATGATCTTTGATAGCTTATGAGGCACTACTGAGGGAAAAAGGTCTATGAAATTGTGTAGAAGAGATGTAGTTTTAGGGCTCAATAATACCTACATATCACTATCCATTATCCCTTTAAACAAGAGGGGGAAAAAGCATTCGAGGGGAGGAGGCCTTGGAATTGAGATAAGTCGATAATTGACTAGTTAATCTGAAACAGGGAGGACCAGTCAATCTGAAACAAGGAGGACCAAACAATATGAAATGGGGAGGATTGGGAGAGGGACTTCAAGAGAGGGATATTTTGCAGAATTAGAGCACATGAAGAAATGGATAAGGGTGATTTCTCACATGATAGAGAAGAAGACCTATAAAGGTGGCATATATCAAACAAACACCAATGATGGAGAAGGGTTAGATGGAAGAAATTCGAAGAGACGGGGAAAGGACATAATTGACTGGAGGTGAGGGGTGACAGTAGAAAAGGAAAACAGGTGAGAACAAAGGGGGCATGAAAGATAAGGAAGCGAAAAATAACATGGTTAGGAAGGAAAAGAGGATTTGAATAGATGATAGCAACCAAGGTATAGATCTAGATGACCAGTCATACAAGAATAGGGTCTGGCTTGGCTAAAAAGGCATCGACAAGGATCTAACTGAATCAGTAGCATCAAAGTTTAGTACCATAAAAATGTAGATGATTTGTTTTGCCTCAATAAACCATTATAGTATTTATTGTTGTTTTTTATAATAAATGGAAGGATTTAGCATCACTGAGTCCTTCTGCTGTGAGAAATTCTTGTTAACTATGTGCCTATAGTCATTACATGTGCCTAGAATTATTGTCTGCGTTTGCATTTAGAATTTTTACTATGAATTTTTACATATGGTAAACCCATAATACCTCTACTATTTGAAAATGCATTAAAATGTCAAATCTATGGTCACATCAAATTTATTTTAATCCAGAGGACAAAATCGAGAGAGACCCATTTCGGTCCAAGTTCACTGACCCTTTTGTTAACTTCATCACTACATCTTTGGGAATCCTCCTTGATAAGCCTGTAAGAAATATGTGACGAAATCAGTTTATAGTGATGAGTTGGAAGAAGTTAATGAAGTAAGCTCAGGGTGGGGACAAGTCTTTGGAATCCTGGAATAGAGTTAGGGTGGAGAATCATGTCTCTAGAATCCTAGATGCCTAAAGGGTGGAGGTATTGATCTTTGGAGCCCCTTCCTAATCAAAGGGTAGATACATGACCTCTGGAGTCCTTCATTGTACATTAGGTGGATATATACATCTATGGAACCCCTTACGAACTATGGGTGGGGACATGCCTAAAGGGTGGAGGCACTGATCTCTAGAGCCCCTTTCTGATCAAAGGGTGGAGACGTTGACTTCTAGAATCCCTAGTTATACATTGGGTGGTATAAATCCCTGAAATCCATTACAATAATGGGGGGATAATATAATATATAATATATAATATATAATAAATAAATATATAATTAATATAAATATATATATAATATATATTATATTAATATATATTTATCCTTGGAGCCCTACTGAGTTCTCTGGAAATTCTATGTTCTAGCTGGGTGGACATGGGATAACCTCTTGAATCCTTGGCCTAAATATTGGGACTAGTTTAACTCTAGGGGGTGACACTTGCACACAAGAAGATGTCAATGATTAGGAGGTGATTAGGAAACCTGTCCCTGTGTCCATTTTGAGTTTTTTCAATGTCCAAGGTGGTAGAATAATATGAAAAAACCTATGGTGTGTGTAACCAAAATCCTTAACTATTTCCCATAATGAGGAACCACGTTGCCTACCTACCGAACTATTTGATAACCAAGAATATTGTGGTATGCCATGACAATGGAGAACAATCTTAGATAGTAAAATAAATCATTAAAATATTGAGATGATGTTTGATAATACTTGAATGTGTAACTATACCTAGATGGTCGTTCTATTATTATTATATGCTTATGTATGGACCCTAGTTGAAGCAGGGTCAATCCTTAATGGATACAACCGAGGAGGGTTTTTCCTTGTAATTATAATTCATATACCTTATGGTTATTAACTGTACATACTGTTGACCCCTCATGAGGTTTAGCAATAGAAGGTATCCTATGCCCAATTTCCTAGTGTGGCCTCTTCATGCACTTTCCAAGGAAAAGAGTGATTGACATTTCTCATCACAACTTAGGTCTTGCTAGATTTCCATTCTCCAACCCGGGCGAGTTCCTCCACCTCCTAAAGTGTTGTATATAATGGTGTTGCACATTAATGGACTATGAGATTTGATAGGGAGAAAATGAAAAAATTCTTAGGAAATTAACCAACATTTATAGTAAGGACTATAGCGTGTCATGCTATGGCTCCTTTTCCTATTTGGATCTGAATGACAACATGAAGTCCTAAGTATCTTAAAATCTATATCACCAATGCCTTAATATAAGAGACTCGAATACATGTAGTTTTCATGTGTTGTAGGCATTTGGATGTACCATTTCAGATTTTGATTTTACTTGTAGTAATTGTGCTTCAATACTATGAATGCCTCAAGGTGAATAGATGTAATAGGGTAGGAAATTGACACAGAAAAGTATGTGAATGGAATTGTTCATTATTTTATGGTTTCTAGCATGGATATCCTTACATAATTCATTATACTATTGGTAAATTCATGTTGCACTTTTACAAGTGGCCCATTGATACATAACTCATCTCAACCTGTTGATTCTTCCTTGTAATAGTTGCTCATTGTTGATGCTAAAAATTTCTCAAGGAAAAACTTATACATAACACAATATATTAAGTCAATGGCATGGTGGAATTATTGATGTTTGTATGATTCATAGTTTGGAATTCAAATAATCTTTGGCAATAATTTGAGGTGTTGTTAAGAGCATGATCTTGACTTGAGCAGTGTGAATTAGGAAGAAGGATATTTCGAAGGGCTGAGGGGGTAGGGCATGGTGGGTGATGTGCATTTACGTTTAAGCAAGTCAACAAGATCACTTTGATATTGTGAGGAATGTCATTCGTACATTCTTGAACAGTACAACCAATTCTTTGTGACTAAGTATGGAAATTAACAAGTTGATCTATGGAAACATTAGATGGGTGATGTGTCTTGATTTATTTACATACTTTCTATGTTGATATCCTTGTTATAAAAATTGGTCAAATTTCTATTGGCAGTTCAAACTTAAACCCACTAGTACTTGTTGATTTTTCATGTATGGGTGATTTTGACTTTCAAGCCTACCAATTAAGTTGGTGGGTCCATTTATAAGTTCATATGACCCAAACAAGAAAAAAATTTATATTCTACTCAAAAAAATTAGTTGCGAGCTTTTTCAGAATCTTTGTATAATTCTTATTGTCTAGTGTTGAGTTAATTTGTTAAGTTGTGTTCTATAACACTGACATATATTAATTAATTAATTGACCAGAGGGAATCAATTAGTATGTTTTTGTTCAATATGTTGTGTCCTTTGTTTCAACATGCCATTAAATTACTCCCTTGATATCAAGGAAGAATTCCCTATGATATCACCTATAATGTTGGGTTGTGGTTTCAACTTCTTTGATAATGCCAAATATTTTCAGCTGTTTTATCATATGGAAATCAAAGATTAGGTATAGATTTCATTGATGGCTCTCTACTGCCTAGAAATCCAAATGTTAGTTTTTAAAAATCTTCTCTTACTCCATATTTTTTAAAAATCTTCCCTTAAAAGTTTCACCCTCTTAAAACGTTCTTCTCATTGTACAAGAATATCTTCGAAAGGAAAAAAATTACAAGAAAATGTTCAAATCCTTTTGAAAATATATTTACCTTTGTGAATCCTAATGCTAATTGAAAATTAGACAAAAGAAACAATTAGGTCTATTGTTCCATCTATATTCTAAAATACCAAATATGTAGTAGCTCTATTTGTCACTGATATAAGTATAGCTCAAAGGAGATCACCATGAACCACAACTAAACATGTTGTGTATTTTATACTCTTATAAGGTTATAATATATATTATATCATATATATATCATACTATATATCTAAATAATATATATATATATATAATATATATTATATAATATTATTATGTAGTATGATATGATATATATCGTAACTACTACATACCCATACATTATACTCTACATAACTACATACATGTACGTATGTATGTATGTATATGTACGTTAATATATTACATCACATATACATAACAATTACATCACTACAACATACCATACTACCTACATACATACATACATACATTACCATACATCACATACCATACATACATACATACAATACACTATAATATATTATATAATATAATATATATATATATATTATATATAATATATATATATCACTACATTACATTATATATACTTATAAAAAAATGCGCGGGGGGGGTGGGGCCGGGGGGGAACTTCTTTGACCAAGTCTCCTAGATGTACAAATATAAAATATGAATGTTAGTGGAAAGATATTTTTCGTTGAAGGCAACTATACAAGAAAAATTACAATGGTTAAAGGACAAATATGATACATATTTGGACAAGGTCCATTTGACCAAGATTCATAGTTTCTTCTACTAGGAATAAATTGTCGCTAATTAATAATTTTTGCATAGATTTGAGAATTACTACTCAACTGATGATTAGGACAAACAATTGGATATGGTGGGTAAAAATCCTTTTCATACCACCAAGTGAGTTCTTTTTTGACACTGTCGAGTAGATCAAGCATCATATCTATAGGAAAAGGAGGATTAAAAGGAGGACTGATGGTGTCTTGATGCATGAATGAGATTGATTCCTTCAAATGTTGATGCTCATGAGACTTGATCTAATTGGAATTCACCAAACCATCGATAGAAAGCTAAGGTGGAAGATCCATTTTGAAAGCATTTGGAGCAGCCTGTCACATGGTGGTATATTTCTCATACTGGATTGGCTTGAGGTTATGATTTTCCTAGTTATTGAACTTATTTTTGTGAAGATGATGCTAATGTTGTTCTGAACCTAAAAATGAGGAGGTATTTTATGTTCGCCATATAATTCCTTGTACTTGGCTTGTGTTTACTGAAGTATTTCATAGACTTTGTTGTAAATTTTGGCCAAGTTTTGCATAAAGGAAGAAACCTTATCTTTCTTATTTTGTTGGTGGGATTTGGGTGTTACAAGGAGAGAAAATGGAAGCTTAAAAGAGGAATGGGGATGGAAGTTGTAACAAGCCTCAAATTGTGATTGCTCAATGGACACAAGAGTTATCATGTTCTAGTTGTGGTTCAAAGTGTGCATGCAATTATCATATTGTTTGTTTTGTTGGTGATAAATGTAGAGAGCATGACATAAGATCCTTTGATCAGCCTTGTAGGAATTTTCCCTCACCCACTTGGTCTGGAGGCCAAAACTTCACTTTGGATGGGAAAACTACCAAAGCGCCATGTATTCCTTTGTCTGAAAATTCAAAACAATGCTTGTTGCGATTATGGAACTGTGGTGGTTCCATACACTATCTAGTACACGGCTCTCATGGTCTGACATAGGGTATCGACATGCTTCCCATTTGGTGGTGCAAGGAGGAGAGAATAGTAGATAAATTCACTACTTTATTTGGCAAATATGGTAGATTAGTATTTTGAATTTTGAATTTTATTTTTTAATTATTACTATTTGGTCATGTTGATAGTTTCTAGATAAGCTATTTCAATGTTTTAAAATAACTAAAAGAAATCATTGCATCCCTGTATTTTGTAAATATTTTCTACTGACATGGTTGGTTGAGAGAAAAACTATACCTAAAGATTCACCTATGTTGTCATTCAGATCAAGATATTGTTGTTTGAAGGGCCCACAAGGCTTGTTACCTAATTTTCACTAGACTTCACCAATATCTCCCAATCGACATAATCTGCATAAATAGATTATGATAACAATTAGGAGATGCCTATGGTAGTAATACATACATTTTCCCAGTGGGATTTAGTTGATCCTACATACTCCATGATGGTATATTTAGTATTAGGTTCTATGATTCTAGGCACATGTTGTTTCCCAAGACATGATTCCAACAAAGTCCACATTCACCTTGTGACTAGTTTAGCAATACCTGTGACCATGTTTCTCAACCTTGCCAAGTTCCTTGTACCAAGATGTTCACATCATGAGAGTTAATTCAGTGAATTGTTGGATCACAACAATATAATCAATTCTTAGGATTTCCAAGGTTAATTGAATGCACATCCGGCCTCGTTATTTGACTGGGAATTCATGTGACTAATTCATTATTCACTGAGAGTCAGCTTTCCCTCATATCATCGGTGTAATTGTGTGGAAATTTCAAACCATTTTCATTGGTGACAATCATCCATATTGGGATTTAACTCATTGTTTTGTTTATTTTTTTACTTCCCTCAAACTTCCATTGTTTCATCCATTTGTTGTATGCTAATTATGGTATATTCATCCAGGTAATTTCTGTAAATTATATTACGACACTAAAATCATTTGGATGGTTTGATGGCTAGTGCAAACATCGTTTCATTGATATACTACTTATAAATTTTCTTAAATATTAAATGTACAACTCATACATATTCTTGTGTGACTTACTGTTGTGGAAAAATCTTGTGCTCTGTTTCTAAAGCTAATAATCAGTTGTGGGAAAACCTTGTGCTATGTTTCCCAAGCTAATAATCAATTTAATGTTTCCCAAGCTAATAATCAGTGCACCATTGTGTACTTTTGGCATAAAATACCAAGGCATGTGCATGGGAACTCATGAGAAACCATTCATATTTGAATCTATGGAGCTAAATTCGTAAATTATCACGGTTTGGTGTTCCCACAATAGATTTTGGGAGTTGCAAATTCATAAACACAGGCCTATTTATCTAGTTGGCATTGTAAGCACTCAAACATGGAACACGAATGGGATGGTATATTTCTCATGCAATTTTTATATGGAATTAAATTTCATTGGTTTTGGTGGTTAGTATTGGTCTTGGCTTCCATAGTAAGAAAAACAAGCCTTGAAAACAATAGCAAAACATTTCTTTACAATAGGTAGGTTTGGTAGTTTCAAAATATGAGTGGCCAAACATGTCTCTGACAAATTGATTCTATGCAAAATTCTAGAATTGCTATAAGGAACTACTACACATGAGGGTCATTTAAGACATTTGTTTAAGACCAAATACCTTTTTCATCTTAAACCTTTATGCAAAAAACACACCCTCTTATTTATTTAACATTAAATTATGTGCTTTAAATAATAATGAAAATATTTACTACCTTGGAGGAAACACGCCCAAGGTGCCACCCAAGCATATAGGAATTGTATGCTTTGCCTTAAGAACTTGATAAGGCCAAAAGCCTTATTCAACATTGTGCAAATTTGAGCAAACTATACTTGGTAGTATATATTTTCCCTACCATCCTTAAAAGTGAAAAAAGAGGAAAAATAATTCAAACATACAGAAAATGGACCCATTGAACTAAGAATGTGGTATAGAGAAGTGTTGTGGCCACCAATAACGCCCCTCTTTATATAATGTTATTACTAATACTAAATAAGTGGGGACCCTTAGTCAAAAATTTAAAAAAAATCAATTAGTGCTTATACTTCCTTTTGGATAAAGCTTACCATCATGAACTTAGGAAAATACTTTTGAAAAGTCTAAAAAAGCTTAGGTTTCATGATAAAGGAGGTAAAGTAACTCCTTAAGAAATATCACATCGCGCAAAAAAATGATAGGATGCCTTCTTATGAGCTAAAAAAAATGCGAGATTGCGACGCGAAACTCCATTGCATCGCATGCATCAATGAGCACTCACGTTGGAAAACCTCAAACCGCCGATATGCGATATCGCATATCACTTATCACAAAAACACATAAAATACACATAATGATTAAACGATCTTATGATCTTGCGTTCGTGCGATATTGCGATCATGCGATCTTACGATCATGCGATGCAGCGATAATTGTGATAATATGATGCTACGATTTGCGATACTGCGATGCAAATCGCAGAATCATTTCATCGCAGATTTTCCTGGCTCAATATTCAAGAAATTTTTTTTTCCATAAACCAAGAATTGGTCACGCGTTTTAATGTTAATTAATGAGTTATATGCCAGTTGTTAATAAAATATGGTTTTGTGTTTATCAAGGAGCTAGTTCACGTAAGGTGGCGTGTTTTTGCATATCTTTGGCATTTAAAGCTTTCCTGTCATTATTTTTATCATTACTTTCACCTCATTTGTAAACTGCAGGAACGAAGAACAAAAGGTTATACAAGATAGTATGCAAGATACTATGAGGAAGAAAGGCAGGAGTCCAAGTTCCATCTGGGAAGGAACACCTAATCTGCTTGGGGAAGAGAATCCTAAGGTAATGGGATTTGCAGCTACTGCAGGCCCAACAAGGTTGGCTGAAACATCAACTATAGAGTTAGCTCATTCACTCCTACAATGGAAAGCAACAAGGCCCCAAATTCTCACATACAGAGATAGTGTCGATGACAGAGATGAACATTTTAAGACTCAGGTCAAGAGCTTACGAAATCATTATCTTCACAAAGTTTGAGCTTTTATATCTCCCAAAAGGCGCTAAAGGCGAAAAACGCGTCAAGGAAGCCCGAATCAAGAAACAGAGGAAGTTTTCGATGCGCGATTAGTGGCATTGCTAAGAAAATTGCTCAAAAAGGAAGGCTTCAAATTGCTTAGTTATCTGCAAACCCCAAAAAATTGCAAGAGGCCACGCTAGAAACAAAAAGCTAAAGAAAAGGTAGAAGCAATTTCAGGGTTAATCAAGTTAAATTGGGAATAATACTGGGCATACATGGTAAAGTCACATAGTCAGCGGATGATTCCCAAATACGTCATCGATTTTGCTGAAAAGATGGTGCCAGATCTTGCTAATTCTGTTTCTCGGCACAATTATAAGCTGAAGTCAGTCGACCGACTCTTCTCAGGCAATGCTGAATGCTAGCTATATTAAAGAGCAAATACATAAATAGTTAGATGTTATATTTAATTTTAGAAATAGTTTTATTTTATTTTTGCTTAGAAAAAGGATGGTCATTTAAACTGCATCTTGAATTTTTGTAATAAGTTATTTTTAGTTTTAGTTAGTAGTATTTAAACCCTTCTCATGCATTTAGAGAAGGTCCAGAAATTTGGTCAAAAACTTGTCCTCAGAACATGCACTTTTGCACCCTCCGAGGAGGTTTTGATGAATGAATGGAACATGATTTGTTAATGTTTGAATTTAATATCTACTACTGATGTTGCACTTTGTACTCTTAGTGGATGTTAGATCAAGGAGAGATAAATCATTGTCACTTGAAGCTTATGAGTAGGACTAGTTATAAATGGTACTTTTATCTCTTAAACCATTTCTTCTTATGTGTTAAAGTGATATTCAGTTTTAGTTGTTTATATATTAATGCGTGAATGCCTGAGTTATCATTTGGCACTTTTGTACGGTGATAGCTATTTATTTATGCTTAATGTATGAATAGCTCATTATGCGATATGTTTTTCGCAACTGTTTCGTCTAACTTTTTATACGAAGTGGTTCATATTTATTGAATTCTTTTCTCATAATAGCTGAATGATCTTTATTACCAGTGATTATTTGAAATCTTTTTAGATCGCATAATAGAAGAATCACATCCCGGGTTAGTATAGACTTAGATGTTTTTTGCTTATTAGAATACAATAGCATAGCACTAGATTAAAGTTAGAATTAGAACATCTTAATTAGGAATCATTAGATCAGAAACATCAAATTCTACACACACACACTCATAAATTGGGAAACTGGTCCCATATCCCCAGTCGGACCCGCTATACCAAACGATAAGGAGCTGCCAACCAAGGTCCGGACTGGGCAGGTATCCCCCTTGTTGTAGACCCGATTTCGGGGCTTCAACAAGAAGGCTGATGTCCTAGTAAAATTTTTAGTTCCGTGTAGCATATATAAAGAAGAAAATAGTTTATTATTCATAATTTCCATATTAATGGTTATATGATTTTGTCTTAAAAAAAGTGGACATCCATATGTAATTATGTTTAAGATGACTTTCCTTTTCTTTTCTTTATATTACCATTTAACATTTAAGCTTGCAGTGCTTTTACTATTTTTCATTTCGACCTAATGAATGTTGACACTTTCTTAACATTCAAAAGAATCATAAAAACCTAAGTTGTGATGTTAATATTTATGATTCTTTGGCATAAGTTTTAGTTTTGGTGTTTATTTTTCTTACAAAACTTTTTTAGTTATTTTTTAATTGGGAAATTTTGTTCAAATCTTATGATTTTTCTTAGTTGTTTTTGGGAAAAATAATCTGCATTATAAGTAGATCCTTTACGCATTAAAGTTGATACAATAATAGGTGCTTTTCCATGTGAGTTGTCTCATATTTTTTGTTTACATTTTTCTTTAGGCCATTACACGGGAGTCACTTTTGATAAGATTTGAGAAGGCCAAGCATGCTTTGGATCATAGTTTGAAGCATGTTGAGTCCATATTGCCGCAAATATTAGGGAAATAAGTGGGTAGTTGACATGCCACCTTTTTAAATTTTTTGTTTTTCACTTTATACATGCCTCAAGGAAATTTGTCACTATGAAAATGAGTATTCAAGAGAATGGAGAAGTCATATAATTTTTCCTTTTTTATGTATGTGTATGAGGAAGTGAGAATCTATTATATTTAAATAAAGAAAAGTATGTTTCAGTTATGTTTGACTTGATATTATCCAATGGAATTGAACCAAGGGGACCTAATTTTAGTTTGTGTAGTCTGTAGAAATATTCAACTGTAGTGGACCTGGTTTAATTTTTCGAACCCAGTTTGAACAATCTCAAAGGACTATCCAACAATCTAGTTGTGAAAACTATCTTGTGACTAGCAAGGTATCGATTTATGACAAAATGAAATCAAATTTAGTGATCAAGGGAGATTATTCATGCTACACTATTTCTCAAAGGAGATTACTCTTTTTCCTACCCTAATATAGTGATGAGCCTATGTATTGCAACAAGAATGTCACAATTCCCAAGGCTACCAACCTTAATTATCAACCTGAGGTTCATACAAACTTAAGAGGTATCGACACTATATGTGCAACATACAATGTTTCCTTCCTTTACTGTCATGATGTAATGGATTGCACATACTAAAGTCAAATCCTACATTAATTGTAGAAAATGAAATGTTGAAAATGGAACCTTAATTTATTGCAAGAAAGAAAATACAAGGAAAGAGACTAAAATCAAATTCTAAAACACACCATTTTATAACTAACTTCTAAGAGGCTTTGCTTCAAAATAATTCTAAGTTAACATGTATGCTATCCTACTGTATTAAGCATGCATATCCAAACCATCAAAACTTCTATTGCTATGCATGTAAATGAATAAAATAAATATGTTTTTATTTTTGTCCTTTTTTCATGTGAGAGTGTGAAAGCTAATGTATTTTGGTGATGTGGTAGGTGGCTTGGAGATGATGGTGAATGGTCAGAAGGCTTCGGACACATGTAGGGACCCTTTGCTAGATTCTTAGAGGCTTTTTCCTCAATTTGGCTTCAAAACATGATTTCCTGCACGATGTTACAACATTTCCTACATGATCTATTGGAAACCTATAGGATCCCCTGAAAACCTATAGGATATAGCCGAGAGCAAAATGATGGATGTTGAGGGTGATGGAAAGCTTAGGGAAGGTGGTTTGTGGATGGAATGAGCCAAGGGAGTGCCTCCAACCACTTCAGAACTCAAAACCAAAGTTGGGAGATGGTTGGATTTGTTCAAACATTTTGGAGAAGTTTCCTTATGGAATGATGAAATTGATCATGGTTTAGTGAAAGAAAATGAGGACCATGGGTGGATTAAGTTGAGATGAGGTTGCTGACTATGAAATCTCTTTGTACTCATGAAACACCTGCACTACATCAAACATTGGCATTTACCGAAAATCATGCAAACAAGAAGAATTTCAATTATCTAAATGAAACATAATTTCATGAGCTAGTTGTCTACTTCATGCATGAGGAAAACTTTGTAGAATGATATAACACATTGATGAGATCTAATGTAAGACTTAAGATAGAAGAAATGGAAATCAGATCTTACCCTTGAAAACTAGGAAAATGCTGACCTAAGTGAGGATCAAGAGGGCTAAAATGGTCTTAATAGAATGGAGTTAAATTAGAGGCCTAATCCCATCTTCAATGATGATTTTTCTCAATTCGGGCTCAAAACAGACTTTCCTACAGGATGCTACAGTGATTTACTACAAGATGTACATATTTACTATAATTCATAGAATGACCAATAAAATCAAATCCAAATTGGATGGGAGACATTTTATTATTAACTAGGATGTCTTAGTCACCATTCCAAGTGGAATCACTCAAAAAGACCTCTGTTAACCCATGCTAAAAAAATAGAAAAACATTACTAGTCGAAAATCTAGAAATTCGAGAACTAGTGAACTAGTAAATCTAAAAAATGCCTAACCGAATATAGTGCAAACGCAATGGGGCAATTTTTGTTATGAACTAGAATGTTTTTTTGATCTAATGCAAATGGAACCAAGTCGATCGAAACTTGTTAGAATGCTCTAAAAAAAAGCAGAAATTTACTATTCTTTGCTAAAAAGGAGGTCTAGCAATCTAGATTTGGGAATAAGAAGACTAATCCAAGCAGCTCAATGATTACTATGAACTTCAAAATATTTTCCAAGGATGGAAGAATACTTTTTTGATCCTAAAAAATAACTTACATCAACCATTTAACTCAATCCTATAATAAGAAATCATTAATACTAAATGTAGAAATAGAATGAAATAAAAGTTAGATATGCATGTGAATAAGAAGTGAAAAGAAGGAAAGAAAATGATACAAAAGCACTGTGAGGCTCCTAGGATGACCAAGCCTAAGGAAAATCAGAGGCCTATGGAGGAGAAAAGATTTAGAAGCTCAATATGACACCAATCTTCATTATTTTCATTAATAGAATGACATCCTGTAAGAAAATACAATGAAGTTGCAAACATAAGAGTTCTCTCCACAAGAATACTAATGAAAATCTATATCTAGAGGAAAATTCAACTTGGTACATATACAAAGTGATTAGGAATCATTTTCGATGAATGGAGGAAGCTTTCCACAGCAAAATCCCTTGATTAGTGGAACACATTCCTAGATTTTCTCAATCATTGGAGTTCCACAATCGGTGCCATAATTCCATAATATTTTGTTGATTTCTTATTTATTATTGATCCTCCTATAGTAGGGAACAAATCCCTAAATTATCTCCTCCTCCAAATCTTCATAATCTTCCCAATAGTCTCATAATATTCCACAAAAATAAATAATATTAGGCACAAATATCCAATTATTCATAAACCTTCCTAATGAATATATTAAAGTTAAAAATAAATTTTCTAATGGAAAAAGAGAGGTTTAATGTGCTGAATGATGGTCATAGGCCTTAATTTATGTCTTAATTTAGAGACATGGGCCCTAATTCATGTGTAACTTAGAGGCCCATCATACCCCCTGCTAAAGTGTTGCTCATTCTCTGAGCAACTTAGTGACCTCATTGTGCCACATCCATAGCCGTGGTGGCCTCTCTCTTGTGCATTAAGAATATTGGTTGCAAGTTTTGCAAGGACAAGCCCATAAACATATTTGTGCAAAGAAAAGTCACTATTGCTTGAGGCCATTGGCTTGCTTTCTTCTCCTTATTCAAGATGGGTTCTTAAATATATTTCAGTTTGGCAAGGTCTTTCACACCCTTATCAACCTTCTGCTACCTTTCTCCACCATTTGAACACCTCTAACACCTTCGAAATGCATTTAGTTGAGAACTGGGACATCCTCTAGTAATTCTTGTCAAAACTACAGGAAACCATGTTAAAACTACATGAACCCCTTTTTGAGCATAAATGATATTTTGAGCGTAGGAGAGACCCTCAACTTGATTCCCATGCCTTTTTACCATTTATAGGCCTTGGACAAAAGCTAGAAAGAGATTGGAGACCCCTTTGAAAACATTTTTTCATCACTGTAGATTAAGTTTTGTTTTGATGGTGAATAACTCATTTCCTTTTTTGCCTTCTTCTTTCCTCTTGTGGCCTAGATGACTGCCCAATGGCCTTGGAGTTATCTATTTTGATTACTTCTCTCTTAAGCTCTGCCATCTTGGGGTTTAGCATAATTTGTTCATTTCTTCCTTCTTGTAGCAACATTTTTGTCTTCCTGTAGTAGTCATTCCTCCTCTTTCAGGGTCTTCTAACTGTATGGGAGTGATGAGAAAGGATGAAGAGGGATTGGATGGTGATGCTAGGGCTCAAAGGGAGTAGTCTAGGTTTGTGAAAATGGAGAGGATGCTCTGTTTATTTGTTTTTCTTGCATGAGTGAAGGAGTGAGCTGCAATTAACTAGCTGAAGGTGGCTTAGACAACTGACCCATCCTTAGCTTATAAAATATCATCTCTCAAGCATTGACAACAAATTTCTAACTATAATATGCTCAAGAGAAGATGTCAAGAATATTGCATATTTATACCTACCTGATGGTTGTTGGAGAGACCTGCATGTTGCTGCTAAGTTGATGTTCATGTGCAGTTGTTGGATGGTGATGTTAATGATCCTAATGATGCTGCTAAGCTCTAGAGGAGCTTCATTGACCTCTGGATCTCCATGCTTAAGATAACTACAAATCCCTGGCTAGTTCATCGTCCTATCCTCTCAATTTTTCAAAGAAACCCATCCAATTGTGCCTTGTGAATATCTCTAGTATAGGAGGGTTTCGATGAATCCTCACTATGTTGATCAGTTCCCCCTGTCATTTTTCTCTAATGGATGGAGGTTTGTATATGTATGATACCAAATTTAAAAATTTTGTGTATACAATTCCCGTAGACTGCAATCTTTTTCAACAAACTAGAAGGTTTTACTATATTATTTTCACTTGGAAAATGTGGGAAAGTATAGAGTCTGCCTCCTTATCACTACTTGATGAAGCCAACCTCTATTTTTCCCTTTTAAAACTGCTCATTTCCAATCCTATAGGTGTTGTTCTATATCATGTAGGATCTCCTCTAGGACATTGTAGGTCTTCAGGGAATCTTGTAGGTTTAGAAGACAACCTTTTGTTTTGTCCATATCTCCCAAACAGTAGAATGGATTGACCTGAAACTTTCTGATCATGTTTCCATCATCATTATACACATCCCCATAAAAACTATTTGGTCAATGGATGCATGGATCTTGAGAAAAATTAAAAAAAGGATAAAGGTGATGGAAGTCAATTTCTTGGAAATTGTGCACTGGAATATGCTGAAATTTCCTGGGCATGTTACCATCATTCATATGCATCTATCCATGAAATAATTTTTGAAATGGATGCATGAATATCTAGAAAACGCAAAAATGGATGTAGGTCATGGAGGTTGATTTCTCGAAAAATGTGGACTAGAATTTGCTGAAATTTCTTGATCATGTTACCATCATCCAAATGCATCTCCCCTAAAAAATCGTGGCAAATGGATGCATTTTTTTCAAGTTATGGCAAAAACAATTGTTTTCTCTAAGTATTTTTGTATCCTATAGTAAAACAGAGTATCGTGTAGTTTTTTAAGACAACAAGAAAACTGAAAGGTAGAAGTTTGAGAATGATGGGTGGATGGTGAAAATAGATGATAGTGATGGATTGACATGGTCATAGCCTTGTTGAAGCATTTGAGCAAAGGAGGAGAAAGTCAAAATTTGACTTATTTTGACTAGGCTTAACCAATTTTTCTTTCGTTACCAACTTGTTCATGGTGCTTGCAGATGTTGAAGAGTACAGGAATTCATCAAAGAGATACATGAAGCAAATATTTTTTTATTTTTTTCCTTTTTTTTTCTTCTAGGCCTACTAGCTGCCTCAAGGAGGTTTTCAACTAGTAGGTCTGCCTAGGCACCTCAAAGGAGTTTTTCACCTAGGATCTTTTTTTTTTCTTTTGTCTTTTTTTCCAACCCATTGACCACCTCATGGAGGTTTTCAATCAATGAGCCAATCTGAGGTGCCTCCAAGGAGGTTTTCATATGATATTTTTCTTTTCTCTTTTCTTTTTTAATATTTTTTGTTCTTTCTACCCTACCCTACTCAGAAAACAACATCACTTTCAAGTATAAGAATACTTCCAATGGAGCCATGTGCACATCAAGATGATAGACAAATTGATGTGTAGGCTTGAAATGTATGCTTTGACATGTACCTGGATTTCAGAGACCAGATGATTGACTTTGAAAGGATCAAGCATAGTTGAAGAAGAGGGTGATGTTCCATCTTGTTGATTTTTTGGAACCAAATCTCAGTATAAAGTTGATTTCCTTGGTTTTCTTGCTTATATGGATCATTATTCATGTCTTCTTCTACCATGATCTTCAAATATTCCTCTTTTTGTTGATTTTTTTCTTGAATACACATAGAATTTGATCGTAACCATGGGGGAGCTTTCTCAATCTCTGATTTTGATGTCTACTCTTCATCAAGTGCAACCCATGATTCTTTGGTCTTCTCATTTGAATCTTCTTCTTCTAGATGTGGCCCTTCAATGATATCAAGATAATCTCTTTTTATCAATACTCTTCCTGAGCTATGGTGAATAACATTGATCTCAAGAGGAGATTTTTGGAAGTGTTGTACCTCAACATTGTAAGTGGGATGAGCTACTTCAATATGTGGGGTTGTAAATGGTGGTACAGGTAGTTGAGTGGGAGTGAATATTTGAGATGGATGTGATTGGGGTTGTGGTTGTAGTGGAGGTGAATGCTACAAATAACATGGAGTTGGGTGTGGAGGATATTGAGAAAAATATTCAGGATATTGTGGATGGGACCCATAAGTTCCATGCCAACCTTGTTGCCAAGATTGGGGTTGAGATGACCAATGTTTCCAAGGAAGAGGTGTGTTCCAATTACTTTTAGGTGGATATGTATAAACTTGAAATTGTGAATTAGGCTCTTGCATCATATCAGGCTGAATAGGGTGTCATGTTCCTCTTGGAGCTACATAACATAGCTGCATTTGCGGTTAAATTTCTCCATTGTTATCTTGGTAAACTTACTTCAACCTTGGTAATGACGGATAATGTTTAACATCATGTGATTCTGCAACACAAATATCAACATTTTCTTTTCCTTCATATTGTATTCTTAACATTTCTACTTGTTTTATTAGATTGCTAAGAATTTTTGTTTTTAAATCGTCAAACAAATTTCCAAGTTTAACTTAACTTACCAATCTTGATGCTGATTTACCTGCTCTTGCATTTCCTCTTGATATGTGTTTGCATGTTTCACAAATTTCCTCAAATGATGATCAATGTACATCACCTCTACTCATGAGATTAAGGATATCAATCCATTCATTCCCAATTTCTCTAAGTAAGAGAGTTTTTAGTGTGTCAGATCCTAAATGATATAGTTTTTCCCTCTTAACATTATACATGAACCTTTCTTTTATATCCTCTAGACTCTCATCTTCTTTTTGGTTCATTCTAAAGATTTCTTCTTTAAAATCATGATCTTTATATTCTTCTAGAAAATCTTTTGCATATCATTCCATGATATTATTGAATTAGTCCCTAAACTCATGAACCATGTAAGAGCTCTTTCCTTCAGTGCTTCTGGAAACAATCTCAGTTTTTGAGTTTTTAATAAGTAACTATAAGATCTACAAACAATTTCAAATTCAAAGAGAAAGGTTTCCGGATCCTCTGACCTTAGAGAATGAAATTTTTGAAGAAACTATGGAGGGATGTTCTTCATGTGCATACTACCATTAGTATCTTGAATCGGAAATCCGAGAGGATGTTCCTCATTGCCATCATCTCTGTCCATTTCTCTTACATTCTTTTCCATCTTCTTCTTCTCTCTGCAAAAGTGAATGGTGATGTGGCTCTTATTGCACCACGTGATCAAATGTGGGGTGGGTTGGTGTTGGAGATTTTTTTTATTTTTTATTTATCATTGAATGAAAACTAAAATGCAATGCAATTTTCTACTTTTGAAATTAAGTCTGGCTAATGCAAATATTTTGTTTTTGCAAAAAGTGAAAAAGAAATGAATCAAATAGGGAAGAAAACAATGCATGCTTTGACACCTTCCAAAAAATGACGCCAAAAAGTGATGAGCCTAGGTATTTCAACAAGAATGTTGCAACTCCCAAGGCTATCTATTTTAATTATCAGCCCAGCGTTCATACAAACTTAAGAGGTATCGGCACTATATGTGCCGCATACAATGTGTCATTCTTTTGTTGTCATGAAGTAATGGAGTGCACGTACTTAATAAATTTCCTAAACTAATAGCAGAAAATGAAATGTTCGAAATGGAACCTTAACCTATTGCAAGAAAGAAAGTATGAGGAAAGAGACTGAATTCAAATGCCAAAACACACCATTTTCTAGCTAACTACTAAGAGGCTTTGCTTCAAAAGAATTCTAATTTAACATGTATGCAATATTACTATCCTAAGAATGCAGATTCAAACCATCAAACCTTCTACTACTGTGCATGTAAATGAATAAAATAAATATATTTTTCTTTTTGTCTTTTTTTCATGTGAGAGTGTGAAAGCTAATCTCTTTTGGTGATCTGGCAGGTGGCTTGGAGATGATGGTTAATGGTCATAAGGCTTGGGACACATGTGGGGATACTTTTCTAGATTCCTAGAGTCTTTCTCCTCAATTCGACCTCAAAACTTGATTTCCTATAGGATGTGACAGAATTTCCTACAGGATCCCCTAGAAACCTATAGGATCCCCTAAAAACCTGCAGGATACAACCGAGAGCAAAAGGATGGATATTGAAGGTGATGGAAAGCTTAGGGAATGTCGTTGGTAGATGGAATGAGTCAAGGGAGTTCCTAGGACCACTTCAGAACTCAAACCAAAAGTTGGAGAAGTTTCCTTGTGAAATGATGAAATTGGTGAGGGTTTAGTGAAATAAAGTGAGGACCATAGGTGGATGAAGTTGGGATGAGGTTGTTGACTATGAAATCTCTTTGTACTCCTAAAACACCTGCACTACATCAAACATTGACATTTACCCAAAAATTCATGCAAACAAGAAGAATTTCAATTATATAAAGGAAACATAATTTCATGAGCTAGCCATCTACTTCATTCCTGAGGAAAACTTTGTAGAATGATATAAAACACTGATGAGATCTAATGTAAGACTGAAGATAGAAGAAATGGAAATCAAATCCTACCCTTGAAAACTAGCAAAACGCTGACGTAAGTGAGGAGAAAGAGGGCTGAATGGTCTTTATGGCCTAGAGGTAAAGTGAAGGAATAATCCCAACTTCAATGATGATTTTTCTCAATTTTTTCTCAAAACAAACTTTCCTACAAGATGCTACAGTGATTTACTACATGATGTACAGATTTACTATAATTCATCGAATGACCAAGCAAATCAAATCCAAATTGGATGGGACACATTTTTTTATTAAATAGGATATATTATGCCCCCATTCCAAGTGGAATCACTCAAAAATACCTCTATTAACCCATTCTAAAAAAATAGAAAAGCATTACTAGTCGAAAATCTAGAAATTCGAGAACTAGTGAACTAGTAAATCTAAAAAATTCCTAACCAAATCCAGTGAAAATGCAATGGGGTAATTTTTTTTATGAAATAGAATGTTTTTGTGATCTAATGAAAGTGGAACCAACACAATTTAAGCTGGTTAGCATGCTATAAAAAATATCAGAAATTTATTGTTCTTTGCTAAAAAGGAGGTCCAACGATCTAGATTTGGGAATAAGAAGACTAATCCAAGCAGCTCAATGATTACTATGAACTTCCAAAGCTTTTCCAAGGATGAAATAATTCTTTGTGATCCTACAAAATAACTTACATCAACCATTTAACTCAATCCTACAACAAGAAATCATTAATACTAAATGCAGAAATAGAAATAAATAAAAACAAGAGATGCATGTGAAAAATAAGTGAAAAGAAGGAAAGAAAATGATACAAAAGGGCTTTGAGGCTCTTGGGATGGCCAAGCCCAAAGAAAACAAGAGACTTATGGAGGAGAACTAGAATTAGAAGCTAAATATGATACCAATATTCATTACTTTCATCAAAACAATGACATCCTTGCAAGAAAATACAATGGAGCTGCAAAAATACGAGTTATTTCCACAAGAACACTAATGAAAATATATATCTAGAGGCAAATTTGACTTGGTAATTATAAAAAATGATTAGGGATGATTCTCCTCGATTGGAGGAAGCTTTCCCCACCAAAATCCCTTGATTAGTGGATATGGTCCCTTGATTAGTGGAACACATTCCTAGATTTTCTCAATCATTGGAGTTCCACAATCTCTACCATAATTCCATAACCTTTTGTTGATTTAATATTTATTATTGATCCTCCTATAGTAGGGAACAAGTCTCTAAATTATATCCTCCTCCAAATCTTCATAATCTTCCCAATATTCTCATAATCTTCCAGAAAAATAAATAATATTAGGCACAAATATCCAATTATTCATAAAACTTCCTAACGAATATATTAAAGTTAAAAATAAATTATCTAATACAGAAAGTGATGTTTAATGTGCTAAAGGATGGTCATAGGCCTTAATTTATGTTTTAATTTAGAGACATGGGCCTTAATTAATGTCTAACTTAGAGGCCCATCATGTAGCATGTGAAAAATGAGGGTGCTAGCTAAAATCAACGATCCACTGCAAACACCTTAAAACTTCTACAATATAATGTTTTCTTCCCTTATGATTAGTTATCATGCAAAATAATGAAGCATCAAAATTCCAACATTCGTAGGCTGGGTTTTCTATCACTAATGTGATGAACAAGAATTTTTGTGCCTGCAAATGAGCAGTACCTTCAAATTTCAAACACATATAGGTGTTGACATAAGCTAGTGAGAGGATTTATCCATCCAAGACTGCATAGGACTATAATACGTATTACCCATTAACTTTGAAAATTGTCATTTTCTACCTCTTGGGAGCACTTAATGTTGTTATGTTCTGTCCCTCATGAAATATTGGCTCGACGACATAGTATAGCATGTCATTTTGGTAGGTTTATATCAGGGAATATGAGTGATAGGCACATATCAACCAAATTGGGATTATATCTTGTTGTCTTGTACACCTAATTCTTTTGAAATTTTGCATCCATGGCTCTATCAATCCATGTTGTGTCATTAGCTATTGTATTAATTATATAATGTTTAGTGGAAAATTTCCATCCTAATGGTTGTTGACATTGTGTATTCACTATTTTTACAGAGCTAGAAGCTTCTTAAACAAAATTGTCATGAATAATATCTTCTCCAAGTAACACTTACATACCAAGGTTATTGCTTTTGGTAGGAAGTTATGTACTTGCCTTCAATAATTTAGAACTATTTCCCTTCATGTTGAAGACATTAATTCAATCTAAGTATATTTTAAGCATACATATTTCACTAGCCAAAATCATGAAAAAGGCATCCAATATCTAAATAGTGGATATTTGAAACTTCCAAATTGTCATTTCACTAGGATACTGGCATTGCCTTAGCTTGTATGAAAAATAAATTCCTTGAATGCCATAGAATTGGTAGCACCTTCCTCTTGAAATCATTACGACAAAAATTCAACATGGAATCAAACCTTATGATCTTTTCCATACACAGATTCTTAGGATTAAGGTTTAGAACATAGTTAATAATTTATGAACTTTCAAATTTTTATCCCACTATTTCAGAGAAATGCTTAGAAACAGATTCTAATATCACTTGTACTAGTTCTATAGTGCCATTATTTTTATCCTTTATATATGCAGAGAGAAACAACCATTTCAATTTTTTCTTCAAAGGATGTCATGCCTCCAATAGATTGTTAGCGTCAATTGAGCAAGGTCTCCTATGCATACGTGGAAGTCACATTGCTTGCAGAAGGAGGTGAACTACATGCATTAGTTACAAGTTTGGCATGAAACCTATATTGCTACCTAGAGGCCAAGAGTATCATGGATAGAGTATATCTTAAAGCATGTATATAAAACATTTTAAAAGTTCCCTATATTATTCTACCTTATTCTACTGTGTTGAATATCATCAAATTTTCTTTATTTAACTATCAAGGTTAATTATTATTGTTTCCATTTGTTTGTCTTTTATTCATAAAATTCTATTGAGAATTTGAACTCCATTATTCAGAGTTACTTCTTATGAGGAAATTTTACTTATGTTATTGTTCTCATAAATAATCAGGGTCTAGAATTTTTGTAGTTATTGAGGGATTGTACTTCTCACTCCTTAAGGAGTCAATTCCCATGTCTAGCAATCGAATTATTATTTCTCGTGACACAACTCTTGTTATATTTGTATATGAACTGGACTTGAAGTATCACCAACAATATTAAATGGCCTCAACATTGCATTACTAGGAAATAGAATTTGGCCCATGGACGATTGGACCATGTCTATTTACCTTTGTACTAAGGATGCCTAATGATCTAAAACCCTCTAGAGGGAAATTATATATTTTATGTGCAACCAGACATAAAATAATAATGGTGGCTTATTGTAATTTCATTGAGACATGTGATAGTAGTGACTCATTATAAATATCTCTTGGTGATTACTTTTATAGGTGCTATTACTATGGTTGAAGCTCCCAAGTAAGTAATCTATACCCTCTTCAACGACTGCACATATATTAAAGGACTCTGTTATCACTAGTATTTATTTATTTTGTTCAAAAAATGATTTGTATGTAGTATTTAGGATTTCTTTTTCTGTATACGCACTTGCTAATATAATTTCTTTTCTATTTTTGTGCTTAGAATTTGGGTTAAAAAAAATGCAATTTTCAGCTTGTCTTCCTAGATTGTAATTCTTGTAAAATGGATCTTAATTTCATTGAAGGTATGAATTGAGAAAATAAATGTTATATTTTATTATGTAGCTCTCAACTAACTTAGTAGACATTGCAGTTTTACATATGGCAGCAAATGGCATGCATTTTGGGCACACTGCATTCTTATGCAGTGCCTAAGACATTGTTTCTTTGTTCTGGAGTTGATTTTTTTAGAAAAAGAAAGGTTTATGTTTGAAAATATGCTACTATAAGAAGCTACACACTTGATACATGGATCATATGCTCCCAATTTTAGTCAAGATATGATAGCAAGTGAATTGTAGAGATATCACTATATAGATGAACACATCTACACCAGGGATTATAACACATCAACATGAGGGATTATAACTCATCTATTCTTATACATATGTATTTCAGGAGGAGCTTGATGGTATTTTCACTACTATTAGGTGTGCATGAATACCCCTCTACATGATAATAGGAAATGAGTAAACCTATTCTGGAGCATACGATCTATATTCAGGGACATAATGCGGGAAAATTCCTAGCTGGTAAAACATATCTGAAGATGGAATCAACTATACGAGGGAGCATTGTTTGTTTGTTATGTTATTTATATGGCATATATAGATAATTGGAGGTAGAAAAACCACTTGTGCTACATATTCGTGCATTTGAGCAGGGTCATATATGAGAGTGAGGTGTGCTCAACCTTAACATAGTTTAATTGTAAGGTTTCCTAGAGCCTGGAAGTGAGATGAAAATATTTTAGGTTGAGTTTTCATTTGGCACTAAGTGTGATCCATTGAGGCCATTATTATTTAATAACAATACAAAATTTTCGCTTTTCTATTTAAGAATCAAAATAGCAAACCTGAGTTGCAAATATGAGTTTGAATATATGACTGATGTAGAATCATGGTTTGAAGTGTGAGAGGGAGGTTTTTCATATATTAGTAGGGTGATGTGGGGAATGCTAGCTTTCCAATATTCCCTTCCTTCGACTCTTTATTTCAGGTACACGGCCCTTTCATTTTCTTTTGTCTTTGGGGTGTTTCTCTTCAACTGGATTTGGTGTACATTTGAGGGTCTTGGAAGGGTTTAAAGGAGTTGAAATGAAGGTACCGATAGTTGAGGATGGATGACCCACAACTTCATAGGGAAACAGGGTGTGGTATCTATGAATATGTTTTGGTTCTATGAGCTCTGGGTCAAAACAATGAAGTTTAGTGTTTGGGAAGGATGGAGTGCAAAAAAGATAAAGCGTATAGGGCCAAAGAGATCATGAAGGAGAAATTTGTGGCACAAGACTTGATCCGGGAAAATAAATTCACTACAAAGGCCCAACAACTCTATTCTATACTAGATGACCTTCCACAGATGATTTTCATTCACAATGTCAGTAGGGTAGTCGAGAAGAAAGCTAATGGGCATACCGATTGTTAGTAGATTTTGCAGTTTGATTAGAGTTCCGATGAGGCACTTATCAACAATTAGTACAAAAATTTGGCCCTGGCGCTCCATCCAGATAAGAACATGTCTATAGTTGATGAGGGTGCTTTCAATCTCATATGTGAAGTGTGGGGCATGCTCCTTGATAGGGATAAGAGATTTGTTTATGATAAGAAGAGAAACATGACATCATTCAACTACATCAAAATATTCATAAACCCACAAATGTAGCATCAAATGTTAAAAATGGTCATTAAAGACATCCTCCTCCCACTCAGCACAACACAGACACTAGTGCTTCCTTTCCTATGACGACCTTCTAGACGTCCTGTCTATTTTGTAAAATGCAGTACGAGTACCCAAAACTTTATGTCAATCATCACCTTCTATGCCAAACTTGTAAAAACTTCTTCATGGATTTTGAAATCAAACCATTTTCTAGGACTAGAGTGAATGCTACCTACAAAAGCCCACAGAAGTAGAAACTATGATTTCCCATATGTTGTCTGGAGGGTATTTTCCAAGTATCTCTAGAGGTGTGCCCTATCCCAATATTTTGCTCAGAATTCCTTTTCCAAGGGTTCCAAATATACTTCCAATGTCGCATGCGATGTGAAGGCTAAATCTAAGCCTGTTAAGAAAAAACAAGTTACTCCCAAGGAAAATCAAAATCAACCCAAAGATTGAAGAAGCTCACAATGATTCTAATGATGAAAACAAAGTAGACTACAATGAAGATGACTTTGAATATGTAAAATCTATGCTTACTAATTATTAATGGATATTTTTTTCAAAAAAAATGGCAGAAATGGATGAATCGCTAAAAAAAAAGGTATACAAAACTAGAATTCTGGGTTTGCCATCTACTTGGATGAATTATCTATGCACACCATTTGAATGTGGTGATTCATATTATGTTCCTATAATCTAGATCACAATTTTGAGGGGGGTGTAACATGATCTCGAATTTTTTTGTTTACCTATGAACCCATTCATCACCATTTTTCCTTAATTTCATTTAGTTTTTATATATTTTGGCTAAGATATTTGGAGACGAAAGAAGCTTTAGCACTGTGTTTGTTAAATGTTATTGGTATCTATTGATTTGAGTCTTTTAATTTTTGGCTGGTTCATATATTTTAGTTTTTATTTTTTACTATCCACATTCACAAATAAAAATCTATTTGTGAGGGTTGAAGACACAAATAATTCATCTTGAGGATATTGGATTTGCAGGTGTGGGTGAGTTCACTTATTCTGGGGTGAATTTAGTGTGTGTTCTATATAAATATATATATATAATATATATATATATATATAGGAATTAGAATATATATATATATATATTATAATATATATAATATATATATATATAATAATATATAATATATATATATATATATAATAATATATATATATATATATATATATATATATATATATATATATAGATAGATGATGATAGATAGATAGATAGATAGATAGATAGCAAAAGATACACCAAAATTATTATATTTAAAATCTCTCGAAATTGCAAAGTTATTGGCATATTTGCGTTGCAAGGGTCTTTATTGTTTTATTTTTTTGGGTCCAACATTAATGTAAATCTAGCTATTGTGTTTTCAACCATTCCATTCAAAAGTATTATTTTCAATTTACTCAGATTTGTGACTTATTTGTAGAGTGCTTTTATTAAATTTATTTTGAGAGTGATTTTGATATAATTTCAATTGTTGTGATTTTAATTTGGATGTGCTTTTATTTCAATTGTTCAATTCAAAATTGTATTGTAATTAAAAATGAAATAAAGCTAACCAAAATTGTGAGTTATTGATAGTTTATTTTAATTTTAATTGTTTTATTACTTTGTTTAATGAAATTGTTTTTAATAACTATTATTTTTATTTCCATTTTTATTGCGAATATTTAAAAAAAAAGCAGTTTCATTAATTGTAAAAATAGAACTAGTTTTAAAATTGATTGGGCAGTTAGTCTTGGACAATAAATAAATGACAACTTATTTGATTGCAAGGACTAGAGTGGTTCCTAATGCTTAACTATGAAAAGGTTTTCTTTTTTCAACATTCTTTCCACTTTCCCCTACTCCTCTGTTGTAGCATCTATAACCACCCTCCAAAATTTTGCCTTAACTTGTTTTCGAGCCTCCCCTACCAACCTTACACAACAATTTGCATTGCTTTGTCAAGTACCCAAGCTTCAGAGATTTCCGTGCACAAAGGCAGCCTGTCAATCACAGTTGATCCATTTCCCTCACATGCTTCTCATCCAGACTTGATCCAGCTGCAGGCTGAGCAGCTTCCCGGTGAAATTTGTACATTTCAGGAGGGAAACTAGCCTTCCCTCTAGGAATTGTGCAATTCCCTTTGACAGCCTATTGGGCTCGACGATTGCGCAATCCTACCAGCTAGACCTCCCAACAGGATTTGCACAATTTTTCCCATCAAAAGGTTGTTCAGCGTAGGATTTGTGTAAATCTAGGCAGTATTCAGCTGCTAGGCCTAGAAATTATGCAATCCACTTAGGTAGCCAACCTAGCTCACCATTAGGAATGCCATTTTTCCGAGCGGTTGAGCACTAACGTGCATGGACATTCTAGTTGACGAGTTCCACCTGGGACTGAGCAAACATGACTTGCATGCATGCATGACTTTATCTTCCTCTAATAGTAAGAGACAACATGCAAAGGAATCCCTTGTTTCAAGGATCTATGTTTAGTAGTTGGAGGTTCCATGCAAGGAGCCATTTCAAAACCGTCCACCAATTGTCACTTCCCCTTGATTCGTGGCATGTGCGTCACAACCTCAATGTTATAAAAACTCATCAACTCGACACTGCAGAGCTCATTCATCACATCAATCTTGTAGCTCTGACATCCCACATCAAATCTAGGTGTAGTTGACACATTCAGCTCATGTTGTTTTAGCGTAAGCTCGCTTCCCATGCCTTGTGCTGCATTTTTGTCACTTTTTGTGTTTTCGCTTGTGGGAGTAATGTTCACTTGATTTCTTTGAACGGCTTCTATTGTTTACATATATTATAGCATGTCCTAGAACCATTTCAATTTTCGTTGCTGTCTCATTGATGTCGCATGCATGAAATTGTTTTGCATGGATGTTCACCCAACTAGCAAATGGCCTCACCCACGTGGATGTTGATCTATTTGCTCAATCTTCCATTCATGTTTTGTATGCACTTTTTATCACTTCTTCCATCACTTAGTGTTTCAATGCATTTCATTGAATTACTTGCTTTGAATTGCTCGTCGATGAGTTGGGCCAACCTTGGCACGGTTTTTGCCTTCTCCAAGGCTGCATTGCGTAATATGGACAAGGAAGGCTCACTTTCCTCTCCATATTTGTGTATTTTTGCCAAGAACTAGCCTCCTGAACTAAATTGCACATTTCTAGAGGTCAGTAGCTATTTAGCCCAAAATTTTGCGCAAATCTATCCTTGGGCCAGTAGCCCTTCCCAGCTGGAATTGCACAATGTACAATCCCAACAATCAACAACCAGACTGGACTATGCATTGCGTAGTTCCAAGTAGCTAGTCAGTTTCTCAGTAGCTCAAACTGTGCCTTGTGCAATCTTGGTAGTTGGTCTCCCGACCTCCCGATTGAAATTGTGCAACCTTCATGATCATTCACCCAGGTATGCTGCAAGTGAGTTCTCATGTTCATTTTGGATTTCGACTGACAGATTTCTTGCTATGAGTGTTGCTATGTCTCTAGGTATCATAGGTGCTCATCCACCTCTCAGTAGTATAGGTACATTGGTTTTTAGGAGAGCAGAGACGAGGACACCATTTAGAGGATGCTTAGGGATGAAGTCAATCAAGTGTCTATGAGCTTGCCTACTCATGAAGACATCAAGTTGTTCATAGACAAGGAAATCAAGAAGAAGCATCATAGCAAGAAACATCATGAACAACAACTAAAGGCAACATACCAAATGCAGCAAACACAACAAATGCACTGAAGCTAGCAAATGCAAGAGGAAGGTTGTTGACAACATAGAGGCAGAGCGAAGTTGCAAGATCAAGCAAATCAACTCATCATGAAAGAAAATTTGGAGACTCTGGCTATGAAGCGACGGCGCAACATGAAGATCGTGTGAAGGAAAAAGATGGAACAAAGAAGGAGTTGCATGTGCTGAAGAACCAACTCAGAAAGAACATGAAGCTGCATAGACAGTCCAATGAGTCGCAGCAGGAATAGGAACAATAGTGGGCACAACATGCACTTACAGATGAAAATGCACTAGTACAAGTTAAGGATCCATCCTAGCAAATGGCACAGAGAAAACATGGATAGCAATGTTGTTGATCACATGCAAGGGATCCAACAACATGCATGTCGTTGAAGCACAAGCATGCAATCCAACCCACTCAACGCACTCATCAAGGTGAAGACAAGAATCAAGTCCAACTATGGATAAGCATGTACTTCAACAAGTTGATGTGCATGACCACTAGCACACCTTGATCAACACGGACACTATGCAACAATTTGTTTCTAGTTCAACCATACCCAAGAAGACCATGCACATGTTAGCAGATGAGTTGGATGAAGGGGTCGAGCTGATGCACTGGTTGCAACGGAGGTAAGAGTTCTCTTCAGCAAGATGTCACCATGAGGTGAATGCACACCATCACAAATGACCAAGCTTGGCATCCTCTCACCATCTTCACCATCACACGCATGTTAAAGAGTTGGTCTCATCACAGTGAACCAAGTGTCAATGATGTCTTACAAGGCTTACTCAAGCCATGTTGTCTCACATGAGTACATGTGCATTGTAACGTTGAATCATGTCAATTATAAGTCAAGTTTCAATGGTTGGATGTAACAATCATAGAGTAGGTGAAGAGTCATGAGGGTAGTTGAACTATCACAAAGGGGAATGTCAAGGGTCACTCGACCCTTTGCTATAAATAGTCCATCATAACTCATTGTATAAGCTTTTGGTCATCCAAGCTTCTACTAAGACTATCTTGAAGAAGGCTTGGACAGTATTGTAACATGCCTTAGATTCTCCACTACACGAAGCTATTACATCTCTTTGGAGGAGTAGGTGGATGTGGTTGTAATGTTCCACTTATGGCGCTAGTAGCTTTACATGGTGTATTGTTTGATAGTGACGTACACTTATTTATATAATAAAAGCCAACACATTTTCCTGCATATGTTGTTATTGTAGTTGGACTACTCTGGTTTCCTTAATGATATATGTTACTTAACTTACGTACTTGTATATGAATTTGTATGTAATTATATGAATCTTTTTGTTAATGTGTTGCATATGTTGTTAATTTTATACCTGTCCATGTCGATTGCTCTGTCATACATCACATAAACCTTTCTCTGAACCTTCTTATGTCAACTGTCACACTCGTCTTAGACTGATCTTTGAGTGTTGGTCATGTTATCTTACCTTGGATGTTGTGACTGCTGCACCGATGTCGACTGTTTTGCCAGAAGCTCTGCATGTCCTTTGTGTTGTGTGTTCCTAGTTGAATTGGGACTAATCCCTTTCAACCTGGAACTGACCTTCGCCTTCCTCTCCCTTTGAAGTGTTGGAACCTCTCATACTCTTTCCTTGACTCACTACATCAGTCACACCCTTGCTGCTAATAGAGTTATCTTACTTGCCTCTATGCGATATCACGGTTAAGGCATTACCTTACGACCCACTGCTGGGACTCCTATGCCAAACAGTGTCAGGTCTAATTGGGACTTCTTACCTGGGAGATCCTCTTGACATGTTGGTGGGTCTAGCACCATCAACATTTATGGCACTAGAAGGAGGGCCTGAAAGATAAGTAGTGTCCTCTCATTCAATTTTGAACCTTTCCATATCTTTCATGGAGTCTTTCATTCTTCTTCCCTCGAGGATATTTTCAAATCGTGAATATGTCTCCATCGTGGGAAGTTTTTCAATCTCTTTTCCACTCACATGTATGATGGTGAAGGCGAAGTGGCCTGGCTTGAGCACTTACATAAGTTCCTTTCCATGATTTATAAGGAAGATGACTTTACTGACTAACAAGTTGATTTGCTGCTTGCATTCACACTTCAAGAATCCCCATTTTGTTGGGTGCTCAGTCTACCGACTGACACTATGCACTCATGTGAGCACTTATGCGACCTTATTGAAGACGCGTTCAGTCATTTTGATCTAGAATATCTTGTCTAGGAACTATTACAACAATGGAGGTCTCCTCATGAATCCATTATTGTCTTTTGGCAGCGCTTCTGTGACTTACAATTTCAAGCTCCGAGGAGCCAGATGAATTTTGCTTATCTTTGGGATTAGTTCAAGTACTATCTTAAGAAATTTTTAGTCCTAATATAAAGATTGATGTCAAGCCTCGCTCAACCTTCTTCATTGATGGAACTGCACAATCTCATGTGGGAGCAAGCACTGTCTCAACGAACTGTCTGCCGCCCCCTCATTCAACAATTATGCCATCGCCCTGTGATGTTGAGGATCATGTTCACATACCTGTTCAACCTTCACACCCTCCCAACATCACTCCACACAATTTTCACGCAGATTTGGTTGTGAGTCCTTCAAGTTCTCATATGCATTTTTTTTTCGACCTCTGTCTTTGCACCTAGGTGTTCCTCCGGATGATGTTGTCTTGTGTTCATCCATTCCAGACTCTTCACTTATTGTGAATGAGGAACAACCTTGACAGAGTTGGTGTTGCACAACCAACATGCACTATCATTCTTGAAGAGTATGAGTGGAAGGTTGAGCATCAACACTTAGTGAAGGATGACTCCCTTTCGTCTGAGCCCCCTCCATTGTTTCCTAACATCATTGGTGAACCTACCATCCATGATTTTTCATGTGTGTCTTCATCCAGGGATGCACCCATTGTTGTTCTTTCACAGGACACATTGTATGTTAGCCCATCATCCAACAATTGAGAGGACCAATCATTCATTCAAAGTTCACTTGATCTTTCATCTTCTCTTTCCGAAAATGCAAAGAATGAACATCCTTCCTTCTCATCTACCCCTCTGTGTGATTCGCCAAATCATGAGGATGACAACCAACATCCTGAATTTTCTGATTTTGGTTGTCGTGATCTCTTCACCTCATTATCCAATCATGATGTTGATTCACTCGTTGTTAATCTGTCTAAGCCACTGGTCTATGAATATCCATCTTTCAATGAAGTCGAAACCCCACAAACTGTCAAGGAACTTCAGCCCGAGGTGATGGTTATGTCAGGCCCTCGCTGTCCTAAGGTTGGTTTTGTTTCTGATCAAGAAATTATTCAAACACTCAAGGCTCCTCAACACTCATTTGTATGCACTAAATATCAATCTAACACTCATATCACACTTCCTCCACTCGAACTCCACAGTCGCATTGCTAATGCATTAGAGGAGTCTTATATTGCAAGCACTTGTGCGCGACACAAGTTATCTTTGTTTCTTTTGTTTGCTTGCATGCCTTAGTCAAGAGTGTTCTTATGATTCAAAGTTGCACATAGTATCACGCAACATCACGATAAGTCCATGGACTATCCGTCATGCACATGCACTCACCTATGTCTCGTGGACACTTTGAAACATGGGGTGTGGCTATCTTCACTATTTTATATTTCTTGTATGTTAGTCTGCAGAATTGGGTTACTCGCAGACCAAGCCTTCACCCACATGGGTCTACCAATGCGCCAGTGGTTGCATTCGAAGTATCACTTCATGTGATCATGCCCATGCATCGTTAGTGTAGGAGTAGGAGTAGTGTTTACTTTCAATTGTTTTCCTGCATGCTTTTTTGCTTGCATGCTTTGTTTGCTTGTTTGTTTGTTTGCTTGTTTATTTACTTTCTTTTCTTTCACTTTCTCTTCTTCTCTAGCTTTGCTTTGTTTATTTTTAGTTCATTAGCTTTTTTCATTCGTAGGTTAGTTTGCATGAAACCATGTGTGACTCATGAAACGAGTTGGTAAAGTACAAGATTGGTTGTACAACTATCGCTACTTGGTTATCTAACACCTTTCCTCTATATGATGAACTTGTTACTCTCAGTACATGATACGTTGAAGGGAAATACATACTCCTTGAGTGAACCTTGGCATAAGCACAACGCTTGCACGTTAACTAGTGTCACCTTCTCTAGTCACTTGTTTTTGGGTTAACCCTTGTTATCTCGGTCAAGGAGTGTAAGGTGAAGGGGAAAACCTTAACAATAATGTTAAATATATAATAAACTAATTCTCTACTTGAACAACCTCTTCTACTCTCAATAAGTCAGGATCCCTCTTCCGCCTCTAAAATGAATAAGTGTTATGCATAGTGAAAATGGAAAATGAAAAAAAAGAATGAAAAGTAAAAAAATTCAAAAGGAAAAATGAATAAGGAAAAAGAAGAGAAAGGCTTCTTGTGTAGGGAGCTGATGCAAGTAACTCTATCGGGGTATTGACCAAGCTCTTTGGAAGTGGAGCCATGCTTTTGTTTGTATTTGACTCCACCAGGGTACTGTCTAGGCCTGCTAGTCATGGAGCAACACTAGAGATGAAACTAAGACTCTAACGAATATTTTGCTTGTGCACCTATGTACCCCTTAACCCTAATCTAAACAGTTGTGTTTCCTTGGATTGGAATGTATACCAATCGACCAAAATTCTGTCAAATGCTACATCTTAGATCAAGCTAGTGTGAAGCCAACATGAGCTGAGAACTGTACAATACTTCCGGAAATGTTAGACTCGTTTTCCACGAACAAGATCCATTCAGAGAGCTAGAGTTCTACCAATGTGTCACCAAGTGTTGTAGTGACTATAACCACCCTCCAAAATTTTTCCTTAGCCTATTTGGAGCCTTCCCTACCAACCTTACACAACACTTTGTCTTGCTTCATTAAGTAATATAGCTTTAGAGCTTTCCTAGCACAAAGGTAGCCCATCGATTATAGTTGATCCACTTCCATCGCAGGCTACTTATCTGTACTTGGTCTAGTTGCAGGTTGAGCATCTTCCCAGTGAAATTTGTGCATTTCTGGAGGGAAACCAACCTTCCCTCTAGGAATTCTGCAATTCCCTCTGATAGCCTGCTGGGCTCCAGGATTGTGCAATCCTGCCAGCCAGCCCTCCCAGCAAGATTTGCGCAATTTTTCCCATCAACAAGCTACTCAAACTAGGATTTGTGCAAATCTCGGTAGCAGTCAACTACTAGGCCCATAAATTACGTAGTCCACTTGGGAAATCAAGCCAACTTATAGTTAGGAATGCACTTTTTTTTCGAGCAGTTGAGCACTGACATGCATGGACAGTCTGATTGACTAGTTCAACTCAGGACCGAGGAAACTTGACTTGTATGCATGCATGACTTCATCTTCGTGGGATATCAAGAGACAACATGAAAAGGCATCCCTTATTTTAGGGATCTATGTTTAGCAGTTGGAGGTTACATGCAAGGAGCCATTCCGAAACCATCCACCAAGTGTCGCTTCCCCTTGATTCATGGCATGTGCATCACAACCTTGATTTTATCAAGACTCATCAACCAGACACCATTCCTCACATCAATAATGAAGCTCTGACATCCCACATCACATCTAGGACTATTTGCCACATTCATCTCATGTTGTTTTGGGGCAAGCTCGCTTCCCATGCCTTGTGCTACATTTTTGTCGCTTTTTATATTTTCGCTTGTGGGAGTACTATTCACTTGATTTCTTTAAATGCCTACTTTCATTTACATATATTATAGCTTCTCCTAGCTCCATTTCAATTTTTGTTGCTATCTCACTGATGTCACATGCATGAAACTATTTTGCAAGGACGTTCCCCCAACTAGCAAACAACCTCACCCACATGCACTTTGATCTGTTTGCTAAATCTTCAATTCATTATTTTCATGCAATGTTTGTCACTTCTGCTATCACTTAGTGTCGCCATGCATTTCATAGACTTACTTGCTTTCAATTGCCCGCTGGCGAGTCTGGCCAACCTTGGCTTGGTCTTTGGCTTCACCAAGGTTGCATTGCACAATTTGGACAAGGAAGGATCACCTTCCTCTCCAGATTTATGCACTCTAGCCCAAAACTAGCCTCTTAGACTGAATTACACATTTTTGGAGGCTAGTGGCTACTTAGCCTAAAAATTTGCACAAATCTATCTCTGGGCCACCAATCCTTCCCAGCTAGAATTGTGTAATGCGCAATCCCAATAGTTAGTAGATAGACTGGACTGTGCATTGCGCAATTCCAAGTAGTCAGTCAGTATCTCAGTAGATTGAGCTGTGCCTTGTGCAGTATTTTCAGTCGGTCTCCTGACCTCCAAGCCGACATTACGCAACCTTCATGATCATTCACCCAGGTATGTTGCAAGTCAATTCTCATGTTCATTTTGGTTTTTAATTGACATATTGCTTGCTATGAGTGTTGTTATGTCTTCAGGTATCACAGGTGTTCATCTGCCTCTCAACAGTATAGGTACAGTGGTTTTAAGGAGAGTAGAGATGAGGACACCATTCAGAACACACTTGGAATGAGGTCGATCAAGTGTCTATGAGCTTTCCTACTCACGAAGACATCAATTTGTTCATAGTCAAGGATGTCAAGTAGTAGCATTACAATAAGCAGCATCATAAACAATAGATAAAGGTAGCATACTAAATGCAACAAATGCAATGAATGCAATGAACACAACGAATGCATCAAATGCAAGAGGAAGGTTGTTGGCAACATAGAGGTAGAGCAAAGTTTGAAGATCAAGTAGATCCAGTGATAATGAAAGAAACTTTGGAAACTTGGTCTAGGAAGCGATGAAATGACATGAATATTGCGCGAAGGCAAAATATGGAGCAAAGAAGGAATTGCATGTGCTGAAGAAGCAACTCAAGAGGAACATGAAGCTACATAGATAGTCCAATGAGTTGTAGCATGAACAAGAACAATAGTGAGCGCAACATGCACTCATGGATGAAACTGTGGCAGTACAAGTTAAGGATCCATCCCAGTAGGTGACACAAAGCAAACATGGTGAGCAGTGTTGTGGATCACATGCAAGGGATCCAGCAACATGCATGTCGTTGAAGTGCATACATGCAATCTAACCCACTCAACACACTCACCAAGGTGAAAACAAGAATCAAGTCCAAATGGGGCTGAACATGAACTTCAGCAAGTTGATGTACATGACCACTACCACACACTTTAAGATCAGCACAAACACTATGCATCAATGTGTTGTTGGTTCAACCATACCCAAGAAGACCATGTGCACGTTAGCACATGAGTTGGATGAAGGGGTCGAACCAATGCACCGGTTGCGATGAAGGAAAGAGTTCGCTCCGGCAAGATGCCACAATGAGGTGCATGCACACCATCACAAATGACCAAGCTTAGCATCATCTCACCACCTTCACCATTACAAGCATGTCAAAGAGTTGGTCTCATCACAGCGGACTGAGTGTCAATGACGTCTTGCAAGGCTTTCTCAGGCCATGTTGCCTCACATGAGTACATGTGCATTATAGCATTGAGTCGTATCAAGTGTAATTCAAGTGGCAATGGTTGCATGTAACAGTCGTAGAGTAGGTGAAGGGTCATGAGGGTAATTGAATTGTCACAAAGGGGAATGTCAAGGGTCACCCCTAATAGCCCCTCATAACTCATTGTATAGGCTTTTGGTTAGCCAAACTTCTACTATTACTATCTTGAAGAAGGCTTGGACAATATTGCAATGTGCCTTGGCTTCTACACTACACAAAGCTAGTACATTTCTTTGGAGGAGCAGGCATATGTGGTTGTAACGTTCCACTGATGGGGCTAGCAGGTTTACATGGTGTATTTTATGATTGTGACTTACACTTCTTTATATAATAAAATCCATCACAATTTCATGCATATGTTGTTATTGTAGTTGGACTACTCTGGTTTCCTTAATGATATATGTCTTTTAACTTACGTACTTGTATATGAACTAATTTGCATGCAATTATATGAATCTTGTTGTTAATATGTTGCATATGTTGTTAATGTTGTCACCGTCCATGTCGAATGCTCTACCGGACATCAGATAGACCTTTCTCTGAACCTTGTTTTATCAACTCTCAAACTCATCTCAAACTAATCCGTGATTGTTGTTCGTGTTATCTTACCATGTATGTTGTCACTGCTGCATCCATGTCAATTGCTTTGCCAGAAGTTGTGCATGTCCATTGTGTTGTGCGTTCCTATCTAAGTTGGGACTGATCCCTTTCAACCTAGAATTGACCTTCACCTTCCTCTCCCTTTGAAGTGTTGGAACCTCTCATACTCGTTCGTCGACTCACTGCATCAGTCACACCCTTGCAAATGACAAAGTTACCTTACTTGCCTCTGTGCAACATCGCGGTCAAGGCATTACCTTTTCACCCACTGTTGGGACTCCTACACCAAATAGTATGAGGTCTAATTGGGACTTCTTACCGAGGAGATCCCATTGACATGTCGGCAGGTCCAGCGTCGTCAACATCATGAGATTTAAAATCTCTCAAAATTGTAAATCTATTGGCATATTTGTGTTGCAAGGGTTTTTAATGTTTTGTTATTTTGTGTCTCACTTTAATGTAAATCTAGCTATTGTGTTTTCAACCATTCCATTAAAAAGTATTATTTTCAATTTACTGATATTTGTGACTTCTTTGTAAAGTGATTTTATTAAATTTATTTTGACAATGATTTTGATATAATTTTAGTTGTGATTTTAATTCGGATGTATTTTTATTTTAACTATTCAATTCAAAATTATATTGTAATTATAAATGAAATTAAACTAATCAATAGTGTGAGTTATTGATAGTTTATTTTAATTGTAATTGTCTTATTACTTTGTTTAACGAAACTGTTTTTAATAACTATTTTGTTATTACTGGTTTTTTTGTGAATCTGTAAAAAAAAGTAGTTTCATTAACTCTAAAAATAGAACTAGTTTTAAAACTGATTGGGCAATTAGTCTTGGAAATAAAATAAATGACAACCTCTTTGATTGCAAGGACTAGAGTTGTTCCTAATGGTTAACTATGAAAATATTTTCTTTTTTCAACATTCTTTCCACTTTGCCCTACTCCTCCTATCTACGCTCCTTTTCACCTCTTGATGCAATTCTTAGTTAGCTTCTTATGTGAGTCATGCTACATGTGTGTGACATTGAGCTAACTCCATTGAGTTATTTTTATCAAGTTAAAATTACAGGCTACATGATTTTAGATTTTACAAAGATTATGCCATTATGTGTCAATCATTTTTACGTCGATAGGTGTTTTCTCTATGGGATTGGGGTGAGTAGAAAATGTTCACCCCAACCAATAAGAATCATCCATTTGCATCATACTTAGATCAATTAAAATTTGACAACTAAATACATGTGGTAAAGTACAATGATTGAATTTTCCTTTTGGAATTCGATGAGGAGGGAAGATAATTAGAAAAAATACATGGACACTTTCCCTCCATTCTTGAAGTGTTGAGGATTCACTTGCTACTTTTGGAGCGTTCGGGTAACTTTTCCCTGAATTTTTTGGAAACATCAAAAAACTTCAAAGCTATATTGAGGAACTGAATGGTCATTTGTGCTACTAGGGTTCATGGAGGTATGGAGTCTGAAGCCAAAGGAAAGAGTATCGAAAGAAGAGGAGTGTGTTTTGTAGGCCTGCATTTTGCTAGTGTGGTCGAAGCGATTGAGGTTTTTGAAGTAGGGACAGTATGTACGAGGATAGTTCATAAAGAGGGAGTCACCACATCCACAACTGAGTCTTTATCGATCAATCATATTACCATGATGCACCCTACATGAGGGATCTTCATCGCTCCAAGTTGGATGATGCTTGCAAGAACCACAAGCAGCCTGAGAATTTTACTCATGATTGTCCATATGTGCTAGTTTGCAACAACTATCGAATTCCTAGGCTTATTATCATGGAGTGCACCACGAAGTCATAGTGTTGGAATCGTAGGGAATTTCATCATATTACGATTCAATGTTCTAATGATCCCATTTGTTCAATGTTTCCACATGATTTTCTTTTCTCCTATGGAGTTGATGATCCCATTTGTGCAACATTTCCATTGGTTAAAGTTCACTCTTAGTAATGTGCTGAGAGTGCACTCGAGTTTAGAAGCTTTGGATCAAGTTTTATAGGTTCATGCCCACATTATTAAAACTGGATTCAAGGTAGACATGTTTATGGGTACTTATCTTGTGGAGATGTATGCCAAAAGTGACTGCATGGAAGGATTTTGCAGGTTATTTCACCAAATGTCTGATCCAAATGTCGTCACATGGACTGTTATGATCTTAGGATATTATCAAAATGGGAAACCTGAGAAGGAACTAAAGGTTTACAATTGAATTATTGAGTTGGGAATTGTGCAAAATTCATTAATTTTGATTAGAGTTTAAGAGCATGGGAAACCTAGGAATTATTGGACTTTGCTCACAATTCAATGGAATATTGTAAAAAATGGGATATTCTCATATGTCACTATGGGTAATGATTTTGTTGACATGTATCTCAAGTTTGAGTGTATAGAGTCAACCTTCAGTGTTCAATAGAATGCTTCAAAGGCATATAGATTCTTGGAATTTAGTGATATTCGGATGTGTACAGAGTGAGAATAGTGATGAGGTTGTACAATTGTTTCAAAAAAAAAAATCAATTGGAAGGGTTCAAACTAGAATAATTCACTTTTTCAAGTTTTCTGAGGCCATGCGCTGGTCTAGTAGCTCTTAAACTGGGCATGGCAAAGCAATGCAAAATCACCAAGTTTGGCTTTGAGTCTGACATCCTTGTATGAAGTGCACTTGTTGACATGTATCAGAAATGTTGAATTTTGCACCATTGTCGCCAAATGTTTGATAAAATTCTTATATGAAATGTATCATGGATTGTAATGATTGCTATACATTCTCAACACGAGGACGACAAGAAGGCTTTGAAACTCTATTGTGAAATGTTTGTGACAGGAATGGGTGGTGACAAGTATATCTTCACAAGTATACATCTCTCCTATTCCAGCCTAAAAACCTTGAAACATGGAAAGATGGTTCATGATTATATTATTAGGACTATATTTGCCATAAGTCTCCATGCAAAATGGCCTTATTGCCATGCATGGAAAATGCAACAATCTAGTTGATGCATTCATGCGTTTTAACATAATACTTTCTCAAGATGTTGTTCCATGGAATGAAATAAGAGTGGGGTGTAAGTTGAATGGTCATGGTAAGGAATACCTTAAACTATTTGGTTAGATGTAGCTTGTGGGTATAGAACCAGATGAGTCCACTTTACCTAGTGTGCTTAGGGCATGTGCGAGCCTAGCATATGTACGACAAGGTGAATGCATCCATAGTTACATAACCAAATCTGGCAATGAGTCCAATATTTGGGTTGCAACATCTCTTCCTAATATGTATACAAAGTTTGCAAGCATCAAGTCTGCTTGTAAGGTTTTTAATAAAATGCCCAAATTCAACTTGATTTCATGGATTGTCGCGATTACAGGATATACCCAAAATGGGTATTGGGAAGAGGCACTGAAAAACATTGGCCAAATGCTATAGGAAGGCTCAAAGGCATATTAATTTAGTGTTTGTAGTGTCATTGATTCTTGTACCAACCTAACAGTCTTGTAAATTGGAAAGCAAGTCCATTCTTTTACCATCCAAAGTGGGATTCACTCACAGATCTCTGTTGAAAATGCCATCATTGATATGTATGCAAAGTTTGGAAGTTTGAGAGATCCACAAAAAGTATTTTATGGAAAATGTGAATGTGATGTTGCCTCATGGAAGGTAATGATTTTGTATTTTCATAGCATCGAAGGAGGCTCTCCATCTCTTTGACCAAATTCAACAAGTAGCTTTTAAGCCAAATAATATCGTTGTTGTTTCTGTTATGTTAGTTTGTGGTAGCATTGTATTAGTGGATGAAGGCCGTAGGTTGGTCGATTCCATTAATTGATATTATGACTTTACATTAACAATGGAGCATTGTGTATGTACAGTTGACCTTCTTGGTCATGGTGGGAAATTGAATGAGGTTGGAGATTTAATAAATAAAATATTATTTGAACCAAGTGCTTTGGTATTTCGGATCCTGTTGTTTTCCTATAGAATCCATGGAAATGTTGATTTAGGGAAACAAGAAACAAAACATATTCTCAAGTTGGAACCACAAAATGCTCCAACGTATGTGATTTTGTACAATATATAAGTTGCAGCTCGCAAGTGGGATTGTCTCACAAATGTGAGGAAAAATATGAGAGAGAAAGGATTGATAAAAGTAACAAAGTGTCAGGATTGAGGTGAAAGGTATGGTGCATAGTTTCACTTTCAAAGCTAGAAGGAATCCACAAATAAAAGTGATATATGAGAAGTTGGTGTAATTAACTAACCTGATGAAGGAGGCAAGGTATGTGCGGCATACAAACTTTGTTTTGTACAATGTAGAGGATGATAAAAAGAACAATTTTTATCCTCTCATATTAATAAATTGGAGATTATGTTTGGGCTTATTAGTATTCTTGGGAGAATTCCTATTCAAATGATCAAGAATCTTTTCATTTGTAGTGATTGTCATATTGCTTGTAAACTCATTTCTAAAATTGCAGGGTGAGAACTTATTGTGAGGGATGGTAGTCGATATCATCATTGGAAGGATGGAATGTGTTCTTGTGCAGATTTTTGGCGATACTAAAACAAGAGACAATTATATGTATGTGATTCCCTCTTGCAAGGAAAATTGGGAAAACTAATTGATTCCTAATCTCTAGCCTCTTGCATCGACAATGTATACTCCAAGCATTGGAAGACGATCAACACTAAATTAACAAAAAGTTGATCCTTGACCTTGCTAGATTTAGGATCAGAGCCCAAATAGTCTTTCTGAAAAGAAACAGGTAATGTAAAATTGTATTTTCGTCAGCCTTGTTGTTGGAAAGCACTATTGTGATCTAGTTTCATGGCCCACCATTCTCTTTTATTTCTAGTATCTTGTTACTTGGAGCCAAAGTACACAATTACCATGGAAAAAGATAGCTTTTCCCAAATTTTGTTTCTTTGCTTCTGTTTGTCAAACAAAAAATAAAAGAGTAACAACATTTGTTGTATCTAGATACAATCTTAAGGAAGGTAGTTAGATTTTGCAAGATTCGATACCTTCTTGAAGAAAGATCACAAAATGGTGCTATATGTTGATGGGAGGTAGGCAATGGATTGAGTGTTATGTGACGCCTTTCAGACCCTTGTAAGATCACCAGGCTAGTCCAAGAATTTGTCCACCAGAAAGAGCTCCTAAACATTGACCACATTTATTATGTACAAAAAAGCATTGATATATAGACCATTTGAGTGGCTGGAATGATTGATGAATGCTAGTTTAAAGGTAACTTGCAATCTCCACCTCATTATTTGAGTATTAAATATTCTTTGGAAAAAATATTGAAGTATTATTACCTCTAATAAAGACGCTAGAGAATTGACATTCATCCATGAAAACTTCGCTTGTAAAAAATTTTCATTATTTCTCTTATGTAAGTTATTCATATGATATCAAATTTCAAGATATGTATTGTAATATACCCAAATTTCCACTTTGTAGATGGCTCAGTTTTAACACATAAATTGATTAAATAGTTTATGGAGGGTACTAAATTTTGGTTGGGTATTTTTCCAAAAGGATTCCAAAAGGAGCAAGAGTAGTTGTTGGAAAGGAAAAAACAAGGTTGTGTTTTCGCCAAGATGAATCCACTACATGGCTGAATCATAAACGAAAGCTTATGAATCTTGGGAAGACGATTTCTTATTTTGGCAGGACCTTAGGTAAATAGTTTTCTAGCTATTAATTATTAGACATGGATAATAACCAAGTTTTACAAAAGGAAAATTCAAGCTTGGAGTAATATTGACCTACTACCTTCCAAGAAGATTGCAATTGTTGATAAATTTCTAGCAGCGGGTCACATTGGTTTATGTCTCTTTTTTTCTTCTCAAGTAGCCTATAAAATGTTGGAACAAGTATTCCAAAACTTTTATTGGGCAAGCAAGGTGGGGTAAAAAGGATTGATATGGTGTCTTTGAGTTTTTGTAATTTCACTTTACCAACTGATCAATGGGGATTGGACATCCCCAACATTAGTAAACACATGATTTCCATTGTTCCTTTGGATTTGTGTAACATTTCTACAAATTTTCCATTTTTTTGGGATTCTATAAGATGCTGATATACTTTGTACCTGTAAAGATTTCCAATGTTCTGGGACATTTATGTTAGTGTAACTTTCCTATTAAATTTAAGCTCCTTGCAACATGCTTTAGAAGATATATAGAAACTCAAGTTTCAACTGTATTTCACTTTCCATATATTTTACTTGCTTATTGGCTTCCACATTCCCACTTCCATCGGGATTCCTACCTCTTGGTGCAATCCCTAGTTTTAAAATCAATGCCTATATATGCAATTTCAATGACTACCATAACTCTCACATAATTCTTTAAAGGGTGCTAGTTCAATGGAAGAGCACTTGAAAGTGGTTGGTGGTTCGATTCCATTGTGTCCTAATATGAATTAATAAATGATATTGTAGTTTATTTTTAATTTAATACTTTTAATATTAGTTTATTTCAATGGTGAAATATTTTCCTAGATTCATTATTTTCTATTGTCTCCAAAGAGACAAAAGCTATATTATATTATCTTTGAATGTAATTTTTTATTGTAGTTTATTTTTAATTTAATACTTTTAATATCAGTTTATTTCAATGGTGAAATATTTTTCTAGATTCATTATTTTCTATTGTCTCTAAAGAAACAAAAGGGATATTATATTATCTTTGAATGTAATTTTTTATTGTGTCTAGATAGACAATATTTAGGATCAAAGACATTGTCTATTTAAAGACAATATGTTTTTAATCCCAACTATTGCCTTTAAAGAGTCAAAAATGAAATTGTCTCTTGAAAGATAAAAATACTTGTGTTATATATTGTCTTTATAGAAACGATATTTTAAGACAATTTAATTTAACACACCCACTCACAATATTTAAAACAATCCAGAAATTTTCTTTTGTCTCAAATTAAGATTTACCCCAAATTTATCTTAAATATTATCTTAATTTTTTATATTACAATGAAATAACATCACGGATAACTATAAGGATTGTGAAAAGCATTCTTCAAATTCTAGCAACCCAAAAGTACATCATATTTCTTAATTATTGGTATTGCCAATAGCTTAAACATTTCTGCAAAAACCAGACTAGACCAGACCATTTTATATTTCTTTCTTGTACATCTGACAGATACATTCACCGTGCTAATTTGTCAGCAAGTATAATTGACACAGATACACGGCTTTATTACAAACTCCACGGGCACACGGTTCAAAGACAAATATATAAAGTTAAGGAGTTTCCTTATCGTAACCATTGTTGGCACCATATTCTCCCTTGCCATTGCCAGATCCAGAGCCATAACCAGAGCCAGCTTGGTAGCCTTTTTCATTACCAGAGCCAGTGACGTAGCTGCCACCACTGTAACCAGAACCGTAGGCACCACTCTTTTCCCAACGCCCGCCGTAGCCCGAGCCGTATTTGCCACCTTCTCCATAGCCACCATTAGAGCCAGGCGGGTATGGCACATAAGTATTGCCAGGCGACTGACGATAGCCACTGTTGTCACCAGAGCGTCCACCGTATCCGCTATCGTCGTTGACAACCCCATTTCCTGAATAGTACTGGCTACCTCTACCAGAACCCGAACGCGGGTACCCGCTCCCGGCTTCTTCGTAGCCGGCACCGCTACCATAACCGGCGCGGGAAGTGTCGCTGTTGCCATATACATATCCGTTACCGTTTCCCTGGCCTCGGTAGGTGCGGTAGCCATTGCCCGAGCCGGCTTCGAAGGCGTCGTCTACACCGTGATCGCTGCTGGTGACATACCCCTCTCTATACCCGGCGGTATTTGATCCGCCATTAGGGTTGTCGTAGGCAGGTTCTTTGTTAAAGAATCTGCCCTCTCGCGCTTCAATGTTAAAGAGAAGCAGACTCAAAGAAATCACATATATGCACAACACTTTACTCATTCTGGGCGCCATTATCGATTATATCTTCGTTGTTGAACTTGGACAGAACTAGACTGGGCTCTGATGAAATGGCGAGAAGGTCCGTCTCGTATTTATACAACAAAAATTATTAGTTGATAACATGAATTGTTTGTCAGATTATTTGCCCTGCGAGCCCCAACAAGCTTGTGGGTCTGCCCTAATTCCTAAAGTTGATTTGAGTTGATTTTTCTTGTCGCCGATATATTTGGTTCTCGTGTTTCTTCTGTATGGCTGTTCACATGGCAGCACCCCGAACATGAAATCATCTTTTGCGTGAACTCCATGAAGATTGATTGGTCGAGGTGCGTGAAGTGAGTGTGTGAAAGTAAACGCTGCAATCACGGAATGATTTAGTCGTGAAGACCGAGTTGATCTTACTTTGCGGAGGCGCTGGAATTTTTGAGTCGTGAAGCTCAGGTCGATCCAACAATGCAAAGTCTATTGATGCGAAATCAGCGCCACGACTTGTGTCTCATTTTTGTACTACTACTCATGACATGGGAAGCCTTGTCGGCGGGGGGCAATGATTTCAATCGACGGAGATATTTTTCTTTTTCTCAGAGACAGGAATTACACTCTGCTGCGCGCTGGGCTTCGATTGCGCTTGCGGTGTTGTCGGGATCTTAAGGTTCATGGGTGTAAGTATAAGTGGGATTCACGGCGGAGTTTCGGGTCACTTTTTACGGCTATTTATTGGTGCAAAACGCCGCAGACGTTGAAATAGATATTCGGAGCGTTCTAAAGTTAATCTTACAATATTAAAGGTGACGGTAAGTTAAACTAAACAAAATTGAAATCCGTTGTATGGATCACCCATTTGTATTTGAAATTTATAATAATTGGATTCATATTTACACTAAACGTACTGTGATAATGATATATTTTCTTTCAATTTGATTAAACTTTATTATTAATCCTTATCCAAGTGTAACTATATAACCCAAGTTTGAAGGTTATTAAATTGTTTTTAACTTATTTAATCTTTATTTTTAAAAATTAGAATATAATATATATTTTAAAATATGTATGTATGTATATGGATTTTATTGATATATTTGAAAAATAAGCAATAAAATCTATATATATAAAGGTTTTATTGTTATTTTTCAAATATATAATTTGGTATAATTATAATTATTATTATTAATTAATTTTAAGGTTATAGTCAAGCTGAATATTAAATTGGTATATGAGATTCTTTTGTTTGTGGAAAAAGGGACAAGTGTGACACCAAATTGGTGTATGGGACTCCCTTGTTTGTGGGACAAGGGATGAGACCTCCTTGTTGTGGGACAAGGGACCACCAAATTGATGTATAAGATGCCCTTGTTTGTGGGACAAGAGCATTAAATTGGTGTATGAGACTCCTTTGTTTGTGGGAGAAGGGACAAGCGAGACACCAAATTGGTGTATGGGACCCGAGACCCCCTTGTTTGTGGGACAAGGGAGCACCAAATTGGTGTATGAGACACCCTTGTTTGTGGGACAAGGGAGCCCCCTTCACGAAAATGGCTAAATCTATGAAGGTGTACACACTCTACTCCCCTGTGGTTTTGAATGTGTGACCTCTTAGGAGGAAACACATGCTCTTAACCATTAGACTCACTCAAGCTATATTATATAGATGATGGTGTCACAAATTAATAATGTATTATGTAGATTATGGTGTTAGAAATTAATAGTAACAAGTGTATTTTTGGAAAAATTGCAAATTGATATATGAAATGGAAAAATTACATTTATATTTAAATACTATAAGTCAAACAAATGTATAGTCATAATGTATAAAAATACTTTTATAAATCATAAGTGTCGTTATTTACTTATTTTCTTATTATTATTATTCCTACTTCAATAATAATCAAACCCTAAAGAACACATGTTTAATTTATTTCAACAAGATATACACAAAGACACAACTATTCCCTTTATAATCTACGTACATTGAGGAAGATTATTTAGTTTTTCATTCATACCCTTTAGCTTAGCAAACGTCTATTCATATAAACTATTTTTAATGGGTTCTCTTCTTCTTATAATGATATTTAACGTATGAACTTATTGCTTCATTACAAACAAATTAGATGGTGGTGTATCAACTCCATGTAAGTTAATTAGATAATGGAAAACCTTTGAAAAAAATATCAAAATATCAAGTTATATGTCAAGATTGTTATTGAAATTAGATTAGCCTTAACTTGGGCCAATACAAATATTCTTGCTCCCTTGCATGAATTATTCTTTTTTCAAAGCATAACTATTAGTTGTAATGCAGTAGTGTATTGCTTCCATGGAGGTTAATTAGAACAAATTTATATTGCATACATGATAATGAAAAAGCTTTGAGAAGCAATGGTGTATGTATGTTAGATTTGGAAATCAAGTTGTATGTTAGGATTATCATTTTCCGGTGATCAACTTGGCTTTAACTTCAGTCCAATATAGGTATTCTTGCTCAGTTGGGGGCTCTCAATGAATATACTTTGGCTGGAGAACATGATAATTAGTTATAATGCAACATATCAGGCATTTATCAAGAAATTGAATACTTGATATCTGTATAGTAATATTTCTAATAGAAAGGTATTAATGCTCTACATATATTTGAATATAGGATTTGGTAACTAGTATTTCCTAAAATTTATGTAGAAAAAGTATTGTAAATTATTATTATAATTTTTTTTAAAAAAAAAAAAAAATCTACAATAATCACGTTCACATCTTAATTAATAAAATAAATTATTATATTGATAATTTTTTATTTTTATTTTTATTTCTATAATTTCCTTCCATAAAATAAAAATTATATTTTATAATATAATACAACATATATATATTATAATAAACTTCTCTCTAAATAACTTTAGAAGTAATTTATATCTTTACCCTTTAAAACGATATATATGAAGCAATTCAATTACTTTAGAAATTTGTTTCTCTATATAAATTAAAAAAAAAAAAAAAAATTATAATACATGAAGGGAAGAAATTCAATTTATTTTAGGAATTTTTTGGAAATATAAACCGTTCAAAACAATAATGTAATGCACGAGGTGTTTTTCAAACCATGTATTCTCTTCAAACTTTAAATAATGAATGTGAGATAAACCAATTTTGGAAAGGAATATCCTTATAGCATTATTATGTTTGAGAATTTTTTTTAAATAATTATTTTTAAAAGCTTCGAATCAGCGTTTTTTTAACAAAATGTGTATATCTTTAATGTAAAAATGAAATATGTCAAGAATTTTCTTTAAAATAATGCAATACACTCGGTATGTTTTATTAAAAAAATTATATTTGGCAAGTAATAATTAAAATAAAGATATTTAAAAAAAACGTATATTTTTAAAACCAATCATATTTGATATTTGGTTGAAGGAGTAGAGCTAAAGCGATAAAGATATATATTGTGTTTATGGACAGGTTCAAATCTCTAAAGATATGTTTTACTAAGTGAAAAATGTAGAGAAAACACAATAAACAAATTCTATTAGATAGTCCCATAACTATTTGGTCGAAAAGAAAAAAAAAAGAAATAATGTCATATTTATTTTAAATAAAATTATATTTTTAAAGTATATAACATTATTATCTAGTATTTTCAAAATAATTAAGTACATTTGGAATAAAAATAACATATATGAGTTATTTTTTAAATAAAATTATTTAAAATAATTATGTACATCTTCAATAAAATATATGAATTATTTTTTAAATAAATGGTCTTTACAATTTATAACAATTAGGTTTATTTTAAATGTTTAGGAAAAATGGTTATTAAAAAAAATGGTTTATCCTTTAAACACTAATATAGTTTATAAAACGTTATCTTTAAAGAAAAAGAAAATTATATGTTTAAAATAATAATGTAATTACGATACCATTTTTAAAAAATCAAATTAGATATATACACAACAATGATATATCTTTAACCAAACGTTGTTATATATGAGGGATTTTTCTAAATAAAGTTATAGCTTAAAATGTAACAATGTAATTTACTAAACCATAGACCTTTTTTTAGGAAAAATGTTATATCTGTGAAAGAATCAAATGAGGAAGTTTTCTAAATAAATTATATCTTTAACATAATAATAAAATATATCAATCATTCTTTTAAACATGAGTGTATCTTTAAATAAAAGAAAAGCTAGCTATGTCTTTAACATAATAATGCAATATATCAATTATTTTTTCTAAATGTATGTGTATCATTAAAGAAAATATAAGCTAGCTATATCTTTAACATAGTTGTGCAATATATCAACCATTTTTCTAAATAATGGTGTATATTTAAAGCAAAGAGAATCTTTCGAGACTTACTAAATGTCTCATTTTAATCGTCCTAATCCCTTATTCCTACAAATCTTATTAGATATAAGTTTTCAAAATTAATGCAAATAAAGCCATGTTTATCTTACATGTTACATAATACACAGTGCAAAAACATTGGAAATAAGGTAATAATGATGTTCATTCACATCAAGTCTTGTGAAAGAACAATATGCTAATGATTTTGGCTACCAAAACATTAATACATGCTCAACTGTGGCTGAATATATACATTTTCTCCAAAAATGTTCAACCCTAACACCACATTTTAGAACACTTCAGTAAGAAGGTGATATCTCTAGCTATAATATTCTCCATTACATGACAATTGCCATTACTATGTCAGGTTGATAAACTAAGGGTAAATGAATCACAACCTTTTGCGATTCTTATCTACACTTCCCACAATATTGAAAGTCATATAATATTAAACAACAAAAAATGATATATATGATGTAAAGGAACTTCGCATTATATTGAAAAATTTAACTGCTCGCATGTAAAATGAAGGCATCCATACTCCCAACGTTGATCAAATTGAGAATATTGTTAGTCAACTACGAATGTAAGTCTGCATTAAAGGGCATAATGTGTTCTTATTGGTTTCAAAAGTCATAAAGATCGAGAGCGATAAAGATAAAAGCAATAGATAATGGCTTCAAAGCTTCATACTTATGTCTTGTACCTACAACTATCGATGGGGAAACATCACATCAAATAAAGTTGGAATGGAATATGTTGAGATCGAGAAAATTCTTGTAAATATCCATGATATCAAATCATTCGGAACATACTATTTAATAGTTGTGTTCAATTTTTGTTAACAAAGTTAAGAAATTTATTTATAAATCTATCAGAGATGTCATAAATGTAATAGATCAAAATGTGTGGATACCAATTCACCCGGGACAACACTAATATTTTCAAAGACATTACAAAGAAAGAAAATGAAAATTATTTTCCTTCTAACAAGTGTTATCTTCATATTCTCCATACTGAGCACATTCTGACATATGGATACAAGGAAATATCACACCCTAAATTCTTATATCTTCTACTAGTTTAGCTAAAACATCTATTCAATAGTCTAAGTGACTATCAAAATTATTCTGTAGAGCATGATAGAATTACATGATCTACAATTGTTGCTATAGCCCATATCTCTCACAAACATCATAAAATTGCAATTCACAAAGTACCCAAATGCTTATAGAAAATAAAATTGTGATAAAATGTGTCTTGCTACTGAAAACATCAAACATATTACAAAACGAAAATAGCCCTAAACCATATATGAAAGAATAGAAAATGTGAAAAATTGTTGTGATAAACAAAAACATTGACAAATTGAAAAACATAAGAAATGTTATAAAACACTCTGTCCATATATTTCATGATGAATGAAAGAACCCAAGATGTTTATAAGACATTTTTAGTAGAAAACTCAAAAACCCATAATGACATACTCAATAGAAAATTTTAGGGGCTAATGTTCGCAAGTGGGCTAATTTTCCATGATTTTTCCAAAAACTAGATTCACCAATTTCCATTTCTTCTAAAAATGATTTGCCCAAATTTTACAATATAAAATTATTTTACCCTAAAAATTGCCATTTATATGGTCCCTACCTATAAAAATAATTAGAATTTGGACATTTTTATAAATATATCAACACACATTATATAGTTTTCATATTAGACACTAGTACGATTCGCCAAGATTTGTAAACTTTAAAATAAATTTCCATCCTTAAAATTTTCTCAATACTCATATCAATACTTACTATTAATGAAGAATCCAATGTTTTCCCCTAATAATGGCATTCACTACAATTTCATGTCTTAAATAGAAAGAGAAAAAGCTACATCAAAATGGTTAGGGAAATAATTTAGATTCTAAAATTGCAATGTGAGGGTTATTGGACATAAGTTCCTCAACCAACTATGCAATACACATGTTGTTTTTTTTTTTTTTTTAAGGAATTTCTTTTGTTTCTCATGTTGTTTTAACTATTTGAGAAAAATATATCATTTTTTATATCCTTAAAAACATTATATATATAAAAAAATTGTTTATGTTCAAATATGAAAAGCATTCATTCTTTAATTGCCTACTAAGTGACAAGGACTTGAATAAGTTTCTGGTCAGTAGTAACCACTACTATGTTTGCACATTTACACTTTTACTATTAAATGTTAAAGCATTGAAGAAAACATAAATAATGGTAGGAAGTAACTCATGGTATCTTGTTCCTATTCAATTTTAATGCAAATACTTTCTTAAATTATGTCAGGCGAGGAGGTAACTCCTCAAATTAGATTATGTTTATTCATTTGGGTCGTTCGTAGTTATATACACGAGGGAGTGACTATTGAGTTTCATCTCCTAATTACTCTTCATTTATGTTATTAATTATTTACACTATTTACAATTGTTCACCCAATCCCTATGATTAGGTGTCAACATTCCCCCCCTTAATCTAAAGGGATGTTGGTGAGTCCAAGCATCGTTCTGAATATTTCAAGCTTTTCTCTTCCAGGGGCTTTGGTGAAGATATCTGCAATCTGCTCATTAGTGAAACAATAGTGAAGATGGATTGTTTTGGCCTCAACATGATGTCAAATTATGATATTCTGTATTGATTTCCTTTGTTTGATCATGGAACTTTTGGTTCTTGGCCAACTTTATTGCAGAGGTATTGTCAATCATGAGTGGAGTCGAATGTACATGTTTTACCTGCAAATATTCCAGAATTTTCCTGAGCCACACAATTTCTTTTGTTGCCTCAACTGCTTCCACATATTCTTTCTCCATTGTAGAATATACTGGAACTGATTGTTTGCATGATCTCTAGGAGACATCTCCTAATCCAAGACTCATAGCATAACTAGAAGTAGATACCCCAGTTTCTTTGTCTCCATCGAAGTCTGAATCATAGTATCCAATCAAGCTGAATTCGCCAACTTGTGTATACTTGAGTCCAAAGTCTTGAGTTCCCTTCAAGTACTTTAGAATTCTTTTTGTAGGAGACCAATTTCCCTTACAAGGCTTTTGCATAAACCTCGAGAGGATTCCAACAACAAACGAAATGTCTGGTCTGGTAGTAGTTGTTGGGTTGTGTTATATTCTTTCCACATAGTTAACAGGGGGTTTGAGGGGTACCCATAACCCCACTTTATGGGGTCTAGGGTAGCGCCTTGGAAAATTTTGGTTTTGGACCCTCTGTTAGGTTGGGTGGACCCACCTATGGTTTTGTGCATGATTTTCGTACATGTTTTTTGGATGCGATGGTTTTCGGTCCATGGTTTTGGATGCGATGGTTTTCGGTCCATGGTATTGGATGCTTCGGCATGTATAAATATGTATTGTAACAGTGAAAGGAAAATAATGAAAAATCAAGCTGGTAGTCCTGGTTTTGGGATCCAACGGGAAATCTCTGTGTATATGTGTTTTATGTGTTATGCTCTCGCATTTTTATTTTTTCTTGTGATTTAGAATTTGTATGCAGGTAATTTCTATACGAGGTTAAACACTACATTTGGTATCAGAGCTGTTTTGGCTTCAAGGGGATGCCTTTGTTGCTGAGGGGTTTTGCTCGGGCCTGTGGTAGACCCTGTTTAGTGGGAGATCTGTGAGATCAATTATGGTGGTGAAAGAAGATGGCGAGCAGCGGAAAGATAGAGATTGAGAAGTTCAATGGTCAGAGTTTTGAGTTGTGGAAACTCAAGATGGAGGATCTGTTGGTGGATAAAGATCAATGGATCATGGTAGATCTGGGTACTAAACCAACAAGAGTGACCGATGAAGAATGGAAGAAGTTGGATCAAAAGGCAAAGAGCACAATACGATTATGTGTCTTAGATTCAGTATTGTTGAACGTATCAGGGGAAGCTACGGCGAAGGCTCTGTGAGACAAGTTAGGGACTTTGTACCAATCTAAGTCTCTGGTGAATAAACTATTCCTACTGAAAAATCTGTATAACCTGAGGACGAAAGATGGAGACTCGGTGACAGAGCATTTGAATGCGTTTAATACTGTGGTAAGTTAGTTATCATCTGTTGATATTAAAATTTCAGATGAAGATAAGTGCATCAGTTTGTTGTTTTCTCTACCAGATTCGTGGGATAGTCTGGTTATTGCAATAGGTAGCAATGCAACTGCTTTGCAGTTTGATTAAATAGTCTCAGCCTTGCTGACGGAGGAGATGAGACGGAAAAATATGGACA
>APFE031131523.1:66184-87850 GCA_000404065.3 Pinus taeda
ATTAGGTTGGGCAAACCTACCTATGGTTTTCGGTCCATGGTTTTGGACGCGATGGGTTTTCGGTCCATGGTATTGGATGCTTCAGCATGTATAAATATGTATTGTAACATTGAAAGGAATATAATGAAAAAATCAAGCTGTTAGTCTCGGTTTTGAGATCCAGTGGGAAATCTCTGTGTATATGTGTTTTATGTGTTATGCTCTCGCATTTTTATTTTTTCCTGTGATTTAGAATTCGTATGTAGGTAATTTCTGTACGGGGTTAAAAACTACAGTAGTCAGGTAGTTGAGAATTCCTACAAGCTGTCTATACTTTGTTGCATCCTCAAATTATTTTCCTTTAATGGATGTGAGATTTAAGTTTTGTTCCATTGGAGTAGTTAGAGGATTGCATTCATCCATGCCAAACCTGTTCAACAAATCTCCAATTTACTTCTTTTGAGAAACGAATATGGACCTTGAATGTTGAGTTACTTCAATACCAAGATAGTAATGAACAGAGCCCAAATTATTCATTTCAAAACCTTTGCTAAATTCCTTCTTTATGGATGCAATGTAGCTCTCATTGTTCCCTATCATCAAAATATCATCTACATATACCACAAAATATACAATTGTTTTGCCAACTTTGTTGACAAACAATGTTGCATCATCAAGATCATAATGTTTGAAATTGAGTTTTCAGAAGATGCTTAGTTAGTATTTCATACCAGGCTCGCAATGCTTGTTTGAGGCCATACAAGGATTTCACAAGTTTTCATACTTTATGTTCATGTCTTTTCAAATCAAACTCTTTAGGCTAGGACATAAAAACATTCCCTTTTAGATCTCCATTCAAGAAAGCAGTTCTTACATCCACTTGATGGACTTTCCAACCATTTTGAGCTACTAGGGAAAAGAGTGTCCAAATGGTAGCCCATTTTGTTGTGGGAGAAAAAGTCTCCTCATAATTGGCCCCTTCCTTTTGTGTAAAACATTTTGCCACAAGCCTAGATTTGCGTTTGTCAAGTGATCCATCAATTTCATACTTGTTCTTGTAGACCCAATTGCAACCAATTGGTTTGGTTCCCAATGGAGGATAAATCAGCTTCCAAGTGCCATTATTTATCAAGGCATCATACTCCTTTTGCATGACTTCTTTCCATTCACCATGAGAAGCGGCTTCTTTGGAGGAATTTGGCTCAAAATATGTAGACAAATTCAATTCACAATCATAAGAAACATCCATATCAATAGGTGAATCAAAGTCATCTACATCACCTCCATTTTACCGGGTTGAATTTCTAGTTCTTGTCTTTCTAAACTCATCAGGATGAACATTTTCAAGTGTCTTTGTCATCCACTTTGGGGGACCTTTCTGAGATGGTCTAGGCTGCTTAGTTGATGGAGTTGGGACTAAATTAAGATTGAGTCTCCAAATTCTATCAGTCACGTCACTCAAAGTATCATCAGTGGTTGGAGTTTCATGCGGGGGAGAGAGTGCTTCAGAAGAAGATTCCACAGGTTGATCCAGTATAGGAATCCTCCCTTCAAGATGTGGAATCTGATTATCAAATTCTTGAAATGATTTTTCATTTGCAAATCTATCCAAGTGATCAAGTTGTTGCTCAACAACATTATCAGCTTTGGATGATTCAAGGAAGATTACATCTCCAGATAGAACAAAATTTTTATTAACTTCATCATAGAGACAGTATGCTTTGGAGGTTTTTGAATACCCCAAGAAGATATGCATATGACTTCTTTCACCAAGTTTGTTTCTATGTACCTTTGGTATCAAGGCATAACAGGTGGAACTAAAGACCCTGAGATGCATTATCGGAGGAATGTGCCCATACCACATTTCAGAAGGAGTCTTGCTTCTATTAGAATTAGATGGACATCTATTCTTTACATATACAACACATAGAACTGCATCAGCCCAAAACATCAATTTTACATTCTTGAAAAAAATCATGGAGTACACCATATTTAAGATTGTCATATTCATTCTTTTAGCTACTCCATTTTGTTGGGGATTATAAGAAACAATTGTTTGTTGTTTGATCCCATGTTGGTGAAGATAGTTTTAAAATTCACTTGAAGTGTATTATTTTCCATTATGAGGGAAAATAGAGCCAATATGAGATTGTGCATCATTTTCAATCCATGTATGAAAGTTCTTGAATGTTTGAAAAGCATCTGATTTATTCTTCAATAAATAAACCCAGCACATTCTGGTGTAGTCATCTATAAATGTCATCATATATTTATTTCCATTTGGAGAAGCAACATGCATTGGACCGCATAAATCTGAATGAATGAGTTCAAGTTTTCTATCTGCTCTGGAATGTGAATCATGAAAACACTATTTGCTATGCTTTCGTAAAATGCAAGCATCACATTGCTTAAGTTTCCTAGGATTGTCGGCAAACCAGTAACATCATTTTTCTTCAATAAATGGAGGTTGTCATAGTTCAAGTGTCCAAATCTAGCATGCCATAATAAAACTGATGGAAATGTATCTTCATCATAATGAGAATTGTATGAGAAATTGTGTGCATGAGCAAAGGTACCTTGCAACTTGAGAAGCCTTTCTTCTTCTATCCTTGTCATGAAAAGTGAGTGATCTGATGCTTTTCTCACCTCAACCTTTCCATAAAACATATGAATGGAGTGTCCTTGTTAGCAGCTGTGGACCAAGGAAAACAAACTTCTCCTCAGCTGTGGGAGATATAAAACATAATGCAGAAAAAAGTTTGGAAGACCAAGAAATTTAAGCCTGACTGTGCCAAGCCCTGATGGCTTGAGTTTTTATTTGTTTGTAAAGTGTACTACTCCATCAACATTGTCAGTAAATTCTTCAAAAAAATCTCTTCTAAAAGTCATGTGGCAAGTTGCTCTTGAATCAAGCAACCAATCATTTTTCCAAGAAGCAAGTGAAACATTAAATAAGTCTTGATTTACTCCAATACTACAGTGTGCCACAACATAGTGAGAAAATTCAAGTTCTTTACCTTTCTCTTTGATATTAATTTTACCTTTGGGTTGGTTTCTTTCCTTCTCAATTCTATCCCAAGGCAACTTGCATGTGGATGCATCATGTGATCCATCTCTATTGCAACGTATGCAATGCATATCTGATTTTTCCCCTTGAGAGTGTCTGCTCCCCCTGCCTCTGAAATTTCTTCTTCCTCTTCCTATTCGACCACCTCTTCCTCTAGAAGAATCTTGAGAAAGATTCTTCTCCCAATGTGCAAGACACAGAGTCTCTTTAGAAGACTGAGGAGTTGTCTTCTTCCCAAAAGATTTCTCTATTTCAACAATTTCTTTCACAAGGGAGTCAAAGGTAATTTCTTTGAGGTTTCCATTTGCTTGCAAAGACTCAAGATAATTTGAGTAAGTGGGATAAAGTGCCTTGAAAAAATCTCTCAGAGGAATGTCTAGTTCAACATTGGTGACTTTGATATCATGCACAATAGATTTTACCTGTAATGTAAGAGCAAGAGGATCATCATTTTCTAATTCAAGGCCGAACAATTTAATCATGAGTTGAACAACTTCAAGTGTAGAGTGTGAGTCACAAAGTTCCTTCAATTTTTGTAAGGTTTCGAAAGCATTTGAAAATGGTGAAATGTGGCGACTCATCTCTTCATTTACTAATGCTGCAATCAAGGCATAAGCCTTGCTGTTGTTATTTTCCCAAATGGCGAATTCCTTGTATAAGATAGGTTGTTCTAGTTCTTTTTCTCTATCTCCAACACACAACTTTCCTCAACTCATTAAAAATTAGAGTTTGTTTGATTTTTCGCAACCATTCTGGATATTTTTCCTTGCCAGTGAGAACCACTCCCACAATAGATATCAATGAATGCATTTTAAATTATGTGGCTAGTAACTGATGGTAAATAGGTTATTATGTGATTATGAGCTATTTTGAAGGATTTTTATTTTAGGTTAACAATAAAAAATCATTGCAGAAATATTTCAACATCATAGCATAAATAATGCAACCAAATCAATAAATTATGGCAAAAAAATTTGATGTAGTTATCCACATCACATGTAAGATCCCTGGTGAAAATTGGAAAGGCATGAGGCATTACTTGGCATTTTATTTATGAAAATAAGGGAAACTAGGATAGAAATAAGGTGAAAGGTCACAAGTTGCATGTGAGGAGGAAAATGAAGGAAAATGGAAGAAAATAGAGGCCTCATTAACAAAAGTTCTTTGAGGATCAGTTGACAGACTTTTGTTGGTTCAACTTTGGAGCTCTCTCTCTATTCTCTCTCTTTCATACTCTTGGACACAAAGTTTTCATGGAGCACTCTTGCAGGAGTGTGGCATACTTCGAGCTTTAGATCAAGAGGGAAAAGGAAGAGCACAAAAGCACAAGAGGACCTTGAGACCAACATCTACAAAGATTTTTTCTTGCAAGTATCAAGTTGCATGTATGATTTCCTTGATAGTTTTAGCATGCATGGCATATGAATATGGTTTCTTGGTTATGATTTGTAATTGGAATGGAGGAATTCCTGGATTGACGATGGATTTTCTTAGCCTTTCCATTTCCTAGATAGGCATGGTGTTGTGGGTTTTAATTTTGTTTTGTGGTTGGTTCTCATGTTCCTTTGGATGTGGGTTGAGTTATTATTTCCCAAAGCCTTAGTTGGACGAATTCTATGGAGCTCTATAACAACTTGGGTTGTGTTACTAGTCCTGGAGCCTTGGTTGGAGAAATGCTATGGAGCCCTTAATGGGTTGAGTTACTGGTCCTGGAGCGTTAGTTCAACAAACATTCTGGAGCCCGTCAATAGTTGTGGGTTGAGTCATTAGTCCTAGAGACTTGGTTGGAAAAAATGCCCTAGAGCCGTGGAAAACTTTGGTAGAGACCAATCTTCTAATGGTTAGTGATCACCAATTGTGAGGTGGAATCACTAGTTGAGGGTTGAGGTGGTTGGCCTCTATAAGCCTCAGTTTGGTTTCGATTGGATCTGGTCCATGAGTTCCCACATTCATACTTGGAATATGGAACGGGGGTGAATCACTCAAAGAGGTGGTTCATGGAAGTCCCATACTTGGTCATCCTATGCATTCATTAATAATAGCTCGTTCTCCTTCATATTTTAAGTGTAAATATATTGGTTCATATGTAATTTTTATGGTTGTTATATCCTTATTATTTATGTTGATTATATGTTCGTTATGAGCATGCTTTATGATAATGATGATGTATGACTCTCATCATCTTTCAACTTGTAAATGAATGAACAATTAATATGTGACGTAATAGACAATAATGAAGCTAATTTGACAAGGCATCAATGCTTAGTGATTTTCATATAAGTATGAGACCCCTATACTTAGACATGTTGTTTTGACCCTAATATTTCATATTTGTGACATGTTTAACCAAATTCCTATCATGGCTAGAAGGGGTTGAGTCAAGTATTTGCAGTTGTAACATTGTTTTGATGTTACTTTTAATTTCTCAAAGTTTCATGAAGTTTTGGACAGTGGCCTGAGACCTAGCCCTTAAACATTGGCATGAAATCTAGGGTTGCAGACTCTGAACTAGTTGAAAAAGACCCCAGTCACTTGCTTGTCCTTGTTGTGGGAGTGATTGGGTGGCCCCATTCACATGAATGCCCATGTAATGGGAGATATTGAGGCTCTAGTTTAGTAAGATGTTGGTTTTCCTCAAGGGTTGACCACCTGGAGTGGTAGATTTGATCATGGAGGCTCTGTAGCATGTGTAGAAGGTCAATTTGGTTGTGTTGTGTCAGTTCCACTTCCTTAACTATACATAGGGGGTTGAATTAGATCATAGTGGCCTCCTGTCACATGTTTATCCTAGAAAACCAATTAACTTGGGTAAATATGGGGGGAGGCTATTACATTGCACAAAAGGTGCACTAAGACCTTAATTGTTTTGGTCCAATCATATGGTTGAATTTATTTTTTTAATAATATTGAAAATAAATATTTTATTTTCAAAGTTCAATGTTATAAGTGGCATTAGTTAATTCTATACTAGTAATTGTCAACCGAAAAATTGATTGATAGAGTGCTACCTTGGTGGGGACTAATAATAAATGACAACAACAATTTAAAATATAACTAGTGTTACTATTTAGTGATCCCTTTATTTTGAGCTCATTTTTCAAATACTTTCTAATTGTTGATGCTTCAAAATTAATTTTATTATATGGAGGTTACATACACTTAAGTGAAAGGAAAATGTTTGTGGTTTCATGGTTGACTCAACCCGCTACCATGATGGATTTTATGTAGCCATAAAAATATTTTCACAGAATTTGTTTTGACGAGATTTTTTTTTTTTCCAAAAGAAAAAAATTATATTCTTGATATTTTATATGAAATAAAAAATACAATTTCTAGGTTGCATAATAACATATTTGATAATTTAAAAATTAGATTAAGAATAGAATCCCAAAAATATTTTGAATCTTAAAGATATCTTTTATATATGCAACTATTTTCACTGCGATCAACACCCTTCAAAATTTTGCGAACACTTGAATTTTGAAGCGTAATGAGGATATTACAATATTTATTCTTATTATTACTCCATGGTCATTTGATTTTTTGTAAGGTGTTTAAGTCTTCTTCCTAGTTTGAAACTATCAAAGTCACTTGAATACATCAGCTCAGTCCTCAATGAATTCATAAGCAACTTCTTGCATGCAAGCTTGAACATGCACAACACCATCCATCAAGATAGTTTCTAGGTAATGTTCAACTCATGTCAATAGTCAGTGCACACTTTCATTAACAATCTCCCTCACTTTTATTGCAAATTTACTTTTAGTTCTAGGACTTTTCCTAGCTATTGCTTTTGTGTACCTTTTCCTTCACAAGTGTCGCTTTCACATTTGTGGTTGTCACTTTTGATTTCTTCCACTTTAATAAGTGTCTTTTTCATGTTATCTTTGCTCTGATATGTGTCTCTTTCAAGATCATTCACATTTTCCAAGTTTTGTCTTCACGTTTTCATGTTTTCGAGAGCAAGTTATGAAAGCTTCAACCTTTCATCAGGAAATGAGTGTTGCCTATTCATGAGCCTCCTTACCTGCAAGGTTTCAACCATCTCATAGTCCATTAATACTTCCTAGGATGAGTTACCTAGCATTTTATTTCCTCACTCAATGAAAATTGCATTCTAGATGAACAAGTAGCCACTATTGGAGAAAAAATCACCCTCCCAAGCCTCAACACACTTCGAAACAACAAAGCACACTTCGTAAAAATGAAGGTGCACTTCAAAAGAAGAAGGCCTTATCTCCCTTCGAGTATATGGGTAGATCATGAAACACTAAGCCTTAGGGTGCATGATGCACTCAAAAAGCATGAAGCCTTGGGGCACATGATGCACTCACCAAGAACGAAGCCTTTGAGTGCATGGTGCACTCACAAAGCACGAGGCCTTCATCGTTACCTTAGGGCACATGGTACAGTCATGAAGTGTGGAGACTTCATCCTTCCTTCTTCCCTTTGAGAGCATGGCACAGTCACGAAGCTTGAGGCTTTCATTTGAGCACACTCCTTTGACTAGAAAACCTATAGCCTCCTTGTTCCTCTTAAGTGCATGAGAGCACTAGGAAGGCATAAAGCATGACCCCTTCATCCCTTCAGTGTGTTCCCTTAATCCATTATTAGCTTCTTTGAGTGCATGATTGCATCCAAAACTCATAAATTATTCTCCTTCATGCTTTAGACATGTGCCCTACACCCTTGAGTTCAATCTCTCTATTGCTTGAGCGCATAAGTGCACCTTGAAGGCCTCTTGTGAGCATTGAAATTTCACTACCTTCAGTGCAATGGAAATTAATAGTGGAGCCTTTCTAAGAAATTGATGAGTTTTATTGTGCCCCCCTAATCAAGCCTTGTTCTTTTAATCCTCTCACAAGTAGGTCATTAGTCGATCATTCTATGAGCTAGGTAGGGATAGAATAGATGTTTTAAGACTGATTTTTCCTTGCATGAATGATCTTCACTAGAATGAGTATTATGTTTTCATGACAAGGTAATTCCCAAAGAAAATAGCAAGGATAAAGCATAAAGAAAAACCTACAGAGAACAAGCACTAAAGAGATTTATCATTGGGACATGAAGTAGATCATGGACCAACACAGAGATAATACATATTTCATGATGAATTAGAAGATCCCGATATTGATCAAAGACCATTTGGAGGGTGAATATAAGCAACAAATCCAATATTTTATGAAGATGAATCATGTATCATATCTACCATCAACAATGCAAGATGAAGCAGCAAGGAAGACAAATTGGCATTGCCACCTCATCATGAAGTCCATGTCATCATTGTCAAGCTGTAACTTGTACAACTATCATCACAATGGTCAATATGTGTCAATATGTCATGAAACATCATCATGTGGAATGTAATGATGTATATTCAAGGAAAAGGACAAAATGTAATGTGTGGAAGTCCAAGAGTCATATGTGGAATATGAAAAGTCGCATAGTCATATATGGACAAGAGTTGGATAAAAGTCGAAAATTCATATAGAGAAGTCCAAAAGTCATTTAGAAGTTAAGGGGATGTTTAGAACTCTAAAGGACATATTATAAGTCCAATATTCATGAGGATATGAAAGTTGATTCCTCTTGTTATAAAAGAAACCCCATAACTCAAGAAAGGGGATTTTTGGAGGCTTAAGCTTTGGAAAGCTAGTCCTGGCTTCTCTACTTGGCATATGAGAAAGAACTATTCTTTGGAGAAGAAAGAAGTGACTTTGTGTTTCTCTAATAGAACTAGTGCCTCACCATTGTAACTGCGTATTTGGATCTTTCACCTTATAATTGAAGTTCAATGAGCCAACACATTTTCATGCATGTATTGTGAATATCTGAGGACTATTCTTTAGATGTTTTCTATATCTTTTTTGTTCATATGTACTAAGGAAATTGAACTATTTGAGTGGGCTTCATAATTATCTTGTTGAAGGTGTGTTGTATGTGGTTTAATTATCATTGTATCTATGCAAGCTATTTCACTAGATAACTAATGAATCTTTCTTTGCTCGTGTGTCTCTCTTGGTTTAGTACGATTACTTCCTTCTAGAGGCTCACGTTTTTCTCCCTTGTCGTGAATGTTTCCTTCTATACATTACAATTGGTGTTTCACAATGTCAACTTAATTTCTTTCTCAAGGGTTATGTATATAATCTCTTATGTTATTCATTGAAACCAAGGTGAACCCTACAATTACGATGGTCAACCTGATACCCTAGACGAGGCTCCTACTCCATATAGTGTGAGGTCTAATTGTGATTTCGCATCAAGGGGACCCCCTATATGTTGGTGATATCCAACACTGTCAACATTCTGGTGCTTGAAGGAGGGCCATATGAAAAGTTTCTCCTGTTGATTCCATCTGAATCTCTTATATTTAATGGATCTTTACCCAATCATAATTCTAGAGTGTTTTTCTAACCTATGTCCTAGTAAACTTTCAATCTCCATGGAATTGTCCATGCCTTGTCTTCATTCAGGTTTGATGGGGAGGGCGGTAAATTTTTATCTAAACACATAAATGATTTTCTTGGGATTTGTAAATCTCATGAAATTTATGATGAAGATGTTGTGTGTATTCTATTTACCCTCATTCTTGAATGTCGTGTGAAATGATGGTGTCGTACCTTTCCATCTACCTATATCCATTTTTTAATCAATTTCTTAAGGAGCTTCATAAAGTTTTTGATAAGTATGATTACCAAGATGTTCATAAAAGAATAAATCAACTTAAAATGAATCTTAATGAATAAAGTGATGATTTTACTAATAGATTCCTTCACTCATGTTTTGAATTTATTGAAGAAGATATGGATTGAGATTCCTTTAAGAAAAAGCTTGAAAATTTGGTTCCAATCTCTTCGAATCTAAACCCCTAGATGTCCCTATTTCCCCAACTTTTGTAAACTATGAGACACCTCTAATCCCAAAGGATGAACCTATTTTTCCTTTTGGTCCTTGTTCTCCTCCATTTATAGTATCAATTTGAGTGGCTCCTTGTGATAATGTTGAAGTTGGGAAATTTTCAAATCAAATTCCTAATACATCTCCTCAACCTTCTTCCACTTTTCATTACTCGGATACTATGGATGAAACATTTGAATGGTTCGTGAAGCTTATGCTTAATACTAATGCTTCCATTTCTCAAGACGGTGTTAAAACTCATAACTCTAGTCTTGAATCGGATTTGGATTATTTTCCTTCTCTACCATCACATTCTCATAACCCCTTGTCCCTTGATTTTCCCGACCCTCAATTTTCCAATATAAAAAGTGATTAGGTGCAAGGTATTCACTATTCATAGGTAGAGGAGCAGGAAAGTGAGGATTATTTTGACCTTTCTTCTCTTTTCCAAAGTCCTCCATGTTAATATTATGTTCATCCTTCCTTGGTTTATTTTGAATCTAGCAATCTCGACAATGAATCAAATTAAGTTAATTTGACTAATCAATCTGAAGTCTTGAAAAAATATCATTCTAGTTATTTTAATTCTACCAATGTTTATGTTGATGATTGCCCAGGTGAACCATTTGATATTTCAGTTTCTCAAGAAGATTTTTTTTTGGAATATTTAGACCTTAAATTTGTTTCGGTCCAAGAAGATGCTGTTATCGAAACTTCTTATTCAACTTACCATTCCTTGTGCCCTATTATTTGTAATTCATTAACTCATGAAGAAGATTCCCCATACTCTTCAAAATTACCATCTAATGAGTTGGATTTTGAATTGACATAAGGTAGCGAGATAATCCATAATCAATATAAGGTAAGAAAATCAATGAATATTCATTCCATTCCTTATCATTTCTGATATTTCATGAGGATAATTCCTTAGTTTAGGTAACTGATGATATTTGTCCAATATATCCATCCTTAGATTCTCAATTAGAATAATCTTATTACTTGAGCAATCTAGTTGCTGGATATGTAAATTCTAACCAGATCAATGATGTAGATGGTGACCATCTGGATAATAATGATATAGTTGAAATTATTGATGGTAATTGTCCAACACCATGCATGATCCCATTCAATCTTCAAAATATGATTCTATAATTCTTGAAAGTTTTGGTACTCATCAGGGAGTTGAGACACTTCAACTTCTATTAATGGTTATGTCAGGTTCTCTCGACTCTAATAAGATCCTTGAGGTAAGTCCAATATGAATTTTCTCGCAAAATTATTTCTTTGCATGGTTTCACTAAATGAAAATTCCTTCTTAAAAGAAGTTTGTTATTTTGAATATAGCTCTTTCAAATTTCAAGATTTGGTTTCTGATTAGACTGAAGATGCTATTTAAACTAATCATTCCTCATGTAAATCTCTTGTATCAAACTTGGGTTTTGAGTGTATATCTTTCATGGATGAGTGAAGCTGTGAATTTGATTATTCTAAATATTATCTTTGGCTCGAGGATTCATATCTGTCACATTCTTTTGAAATTAATTAGCTCCTAATACTTCTTGTGAATATTATGATACTGATTATTTTCTTCATGGAACAAATATCCTCTTGAGTGTGAATGAATTCTTCTGTTATTTGTTGAATCAAGTTACTCTTTTTCATCCATCACATCTCGACTGGTTTCTCATGCTTTCCATATTGGAATTCTTTTTAAATGAGTATGATTTCAGTGTAGTTTGTAAACAGTCAAAAGTAGATGGTTTGTTGCATTCAACATATAAGGAAGATGATTCTTTAATTCAAAACATTTGTAAATTTGTTCAAATTGATCTATCTTTGTTGTCCTCTAACTGAGAATCTTATGCCTTAATCTTTCCATCTCATCATGGTACTTGTTCTAAGAACTATCCTTCAATTGATCATTTTCCCATTAGTGTCCCTAATGATAGTTTTTTTCCCATCACCTGATCTTTATGGTTTATCATCTAAATGTTTATACGCTAGCCAAATATTTGAGGGAATTGAGCCTTCATCAATGGTTATGTCAGGGCCTTGCTATCTTGACAAACCTTTTGAATATCATCTTATTTATTTTCTCTCACAATATTCTCATCCTGGTTCCATGCCATTAATTGAAATTATCTCTCTCAAGGATTGTAGGATCTCCAAGAGGATTTTTTGAATTTCATGATCCAAACTATAGGTATTTGGAGGAAGCTTACTTAGAAAGTTCATTTTCTAAAAGAAAGTTCTGATATCTCTTGATGTGTGCTAAGGAAGATAATAAAAGTGTAGGTACATTCACAAGGAGCTATCGAGGTTTGTTTGATTATGGTTTCCATTAAGAAGGTATAGTGGTAGGTTCGGTAAATTTAGGTGATATGACACGTATTTTTTCCATTAAGAAAGACCTTCCTTATTATGTGCAATATTTTCAAGTTTCTATATGTTTTGTTTCACATTATCATATATAGGTTGTAATTTCTCTTATCTTTGTGTTTGCATGTCAAGAACGATGATGGCTACTCTGAAAATATCATTACACTTAGCCCTGACCTTCTAATTAGTTAGGCTAGGAGTAGGCTTAGTTGAATTTAGTTCCCTTGGATTACATCCACCCTCCACCCTACACTCCATCATGTCTTTGCATTTGTTTGTTTTCTTAGTGTATACTTTGCATGTTGTTTTATGTTTTGCCTCCATTTGTTATATTCTTTAGTTTTGTTTTGTTGTCTTGTCACGTATGTTTCTTTTGTTTTTCTTAGTATAACTTTGCGTGAAATATTGTCTTATTGGCTAAAAAACCAATGTGGCAAAATTTGAAATTGGAAATTGTGGTGACGAAAATTTCTTGGCTAATCTGTTACCTCTTCTCTATATTTGGTTTACATATCTTTAAAGTCAATGATATATGAATGAAAAATATGATCCATTTAGGGAAAAAAAAAACCTTTGGTAGAATTGTAAAGCATGTATCTATTATAGGATCCTCATTCCTCAACTTAGATTTGTAAGTAGATAATGTCTTTTTCTTGCTGATCCAATCAAGTATAGAAACAATAAGGGGGAAATCTAAAGTGAGCAAACCAATATTAGAGGTTATATAAATAATTGTCTAAAGGGTAAACCTCCTCTTCTCTCAATAAGTTATGATCCATCTTTCGCCCATTGAAAATAATAAATATTCAAGCACAATCCTATTAAATAAATCAATAAAGGGTGAAAGAAGAGAAAGGCTTCATGCATAGGGAGGTGAAGCAAGTGACCTCGTAGGGGTATTTTTCAGGCTTGATTACAATGAAGAAACACTTGCACTCTTGTAGTGACTTTGTCGGGGTAATAGGCCTACTAGTAGTAGAGAAACACCAAAGATGAAATTTCTACTATTAATATATTAAAATCACCATGCATATTACCTTTTCCTAGATCGAAACAATTTTCATTTTGAAATAATTGATATATATTCCAAGCAAGGGAATGGAGGGGACTATATCTCTAACTAGGTTAAGTCGGGAAGCCAAGATAATTTACAACATGAATCAATACTTTCTGAACGAGTAAGACATTATGCATAGAGAATTAAACCAAAATAGAGAAGCTAGAGTTCCACCAATATGTTGTCAATCGTTGTCGCTACGATCAACACTCTCCAAAATTTTTCTCACATATGAATTTTGGAGCCTACTAAGGATCTTATAGTTTGTCATCTTATGGTTAATCAATGGTCATTAGATTTTTTGTAAGGAATTTAAGTATTCTTCCTAGTTTCATACTATCAAAGCACACTTCTTGTATGCAAGCTTGAACAAGAAATAGAACATTGTCGAACAAGATAGTGTCTGGGTAATATTTGACTCATGTTGATAGTCAGTGCACACTTTCATTGACAATATCCCTCACATTGATTGCAATTACACTTTTAGTTTGGTGAGTTTTTCCAATTGTTTCTTTTGCACACATTTTCCTTCAAAAGTGTCACTTTCACATCCACGACTATATATTTTTCTTTATTCCACTTTAATAAGTGTCTTTTTCATGCTTTCTTCGCTCTATCATGTGTCGCTTTCAAGGCAACTCACATTTTTTAGGTGTCATCTTCATTTTTTCCTATTGCCCAATGAAAGTTATGGAAGCTTCAATATTTCTCTAGGCGATAAGCACTTCATATACATGAGCCTCATTAATGTATATTTTCCTCCCATACTTCTGTACGAAGTCTTGTATAAGGTTTCCTCCCTCTCACAGTGCATTAGTACCTCCTAGGATGAGAGACCTAGGCTTTTACTTCCTCCCTTAGTTAAAAGTTCATTGCAGATGAATAAGGAACCATTGTTGGATAAAATTGTGCCCTCCCAAGCTTGATCATACTTTAGAAGCACACTTCTAAACAGTGAAGTGCACCTCAGAAAAATGAAGTCATAGTTAGGACGAAAATTTCCTTCTCTCACTTTGAGTGCATGACACAATCAGGAAGCACGAAGCCGTAGGGCGCACAGTGCACTCATGAAGCGCAAAGATTTAGGAAGCACGCCACACTCACCAAACATGAATACTTCATCCTTCTATTTGAGTGCATAGCATGCTCACTAAGTGTTATAGACATTTTTGGGCACCTCAAACCCAATCATAAATGTCCATAAACTGAGGGCTCTTAAGTCCCTAAAAGTGTTGCTTCACTGCCTAAAGGAACAAGGTCAGCTGATTACATCATCTCCCAGAAGTTCTCCACTGAAAACTGTTCATAAATTGTCAAAACTCGACCATACTGAAAACCAAGTGCAGAGGGTGCGATGCATATCACCTTCCCAGTGTATAGGGTGCAATGCATACTGACTGGCTCCTCTGTAGGGTGCAAGGGTCGGAAATGGACAAATGGCAGGGACAAAATGCGAGGTGGAAGATCATGGAATCTTCCAGAAGCTTCCCCTCTGACACTTGCCTCTCTATTTTCAACCAGGGATGAGTAAGAGATCATCATTCTCCAAGTGGAAGCAAGAACTATTAGAGAGAGGGAACTAATCAAGACCCGAGAAGATGACTCACCTCCCTATAATCATCTATATATGGATCCCTCATCACAGAGATCCAGAGGCTGGAATTTTGTATCTTATAGAGAAGTGTTGTTGGTTTTCTGGTGTACATTCATATTGTTGGGTGATCTAAGCTTTACTTGAGGTGAAGAAGGGCTTTCTAGCTGGAGGATGATGCTGGGTCAGAACATATGGTTGTAATCCTCTTGCTACTTTTTGTCTTAATAAAGCTATTCAAGTTTTCCTCCATATTCTGGTATGTTTACTTATATATGCATTTGTATGGTTAATACACATCTGGTCCTGTGTTATTTATGAATATAGATCTTTGTTCTTTGATAGTAGTATGTTGCTGTGATTCCACAGGTGCTCTTTGAAGTTGGGCAGAAGAAGAAGAAGCGACAAAGCTGTATCAGGAAGGAAGGAAAATCAAGCGCAAGACTAAGGTTGGTCTCCTTGGTTCCCCTGTTGTCTATTTTCATAAAGGAAAACGAAAGTAGACTTTACTTGTTTGTTTCTAAGATAGCTACCAGTCTTAGTGGGAATAACAGAATCTGAGTGGACACTATTCCCGGTAACAAAATGGCGACTCCGCTGGGGAGCGACTAGATTGTTTGTTAGCCCATCTATCTTTGTTTCTTTTATAAACTTACAGTCAGAGCCTGAAGCCAAGCCAGCTAGCCTTTGAACTGCATTTGTTATACAAATGCAAAGTAGATCAATTCTACTTCAATCTATCTCCGGGTTTTGTTTATGAATTAAACAATCAATCTGCAAATAGTCTAATTTCCCTAAGTGGTGGCTCTAGTAACCTCTTTAGATCACCCCTGTGTTTTACATATATTGAACATTACTTACTCGGCCTAAATCCCTGAACTGAATTGCAAATTGTGAGTAAAAACTTGTTTAAAGACTCACACTAGTACCATTGCACCCTGCCCTCAAGGTAGTCTGTATGCATCACACTTCCTGAGTGCAGTAGGTGTGCTACATACTGAATTCACAGTGTGACAAGTGCGATGGTCAGGGAAGGTTAAGTTTACCTTCAGACTGTGGTTTTTTCTCACTGTTTTTAGTCCTATTCAAGAGTTTTTCTACCTATGGTCAATGTATTTCTGTGAAAACCCCCTTTTCTTACATTATTCCGCCTGCTTAGTGCAAAGAACTGTAAGTGTTTTTATGTATTGTGCGCCATTTTCAGTTCTCTTTTGGAAAAAAGTAGCATAGTCGAACTGTCCTTTCTTGATCTGAAAGTGTCGTAGCTGTCATTTTCAGTTTTAGAAGACAATCCCATTTTTCTTGATAGTCGATTATACAGTTACTATTGCATATGATTTGAATTAATAGTTTTTAAAGTATCAAAAAGCAATTTTCATTTGTAAATCGCAAAGTGTCTCTCTTACCTTCACTTCATTTTGAAAAGAAATTTGTTGAGTATTGTCGCTTTGAAAATAATTCAAATTTGCGCATAGATTTCTTATCATCATTCATACATTAAGAAGGATGAAAACAAATACATGCATGTGCATTTGTATTTTGACTGCTTGGTTTGATTTAGGATAGTGCATTTAGCGTGTGCTCTGTTCTCTTTGCTAAAAGATTATTTCTTTCCTTAGTAGCTAGGATTTTCATCGTCAAAAGAAGAATAAACATTTGTTTATCATCTTAGACTGCATTTTAGGAATTGTATACACATCACGCAGTGAACCTGAAAGGCAAATTTTTAAGCAAGATCAACTTAAAATAAATTTAATGAATCTAACAACACTTTGGAACCTAACGCACAACATCTAGAGGTCTAGGCTAGAGACATATTCTGGCGTCGTAAAACTTGGTGACTGTTGCTTTCATTGTTGGTTGGGTGATTCCTCCACTCTGAGACGACAAATGCCAGTATGCACTTGTGCTCCCACGTACCGTCGAGTATATTTTGGGAGACCATAATAGGCTGCATCCTTCATCCTTAGGAAGCCGTGTCTGCCGCCCTATCGATCGCAATGCACTAAACACAACATTTGGGAAGATTGACTGTCGTACCGTAAAAAGTATTCTGCAGTTTTTCGATTGGTTTGGTAATCCCCTCTACTTAGATCTCCAGAGAAGTCCATTTTGCTCCTTTTCAAACTCATTAAAGGAAAAGGTCCTCTGAGCACTTGTCACTTTAGGCTCAATAAAAATCAAAGGCGACTAGAGTCATCTTTTGTTTTTTCTTGACTCTTTAAAATTGAAAAAACAAGTTGTGTCAAAGCATTTAAAATTTATTTTAATTAGAATAACATAAAAAATTCCCTCGTTGGTCTTTAGGTTGAGAAAATGGAGTCTACCAACCAAGGATTTCCCCTTGGAGGAAATCCTAGTCCCTTCTCCTCTTTGGGAGATGTTGGTGCACCCCATATGACCACATTGTCACTTCTAGGGTTGAAAATTGGTTTGCTAGTCTGGCTCTTCTCTACCTCTGTCGTTTAGAATCCCGTAATTCCTAAACAGTCAATTCAGCAACTAGATGACACTAGAGCTGCCTCCCAACCTTCTACTTCATCTGATTCTCCCTCTCCTCCTTCCTCTTCGCTTGATAAAGCCGATAAAGCTAAAAATCAAGTAACTGAGAAGAAGAAGAAGCAAAAAGAGAAAAAGGAAAAGAAGAAAAAGGAACCAAAATCGAAAGGGGGCATCCAAGAATCATCTAGTGAAAATCCTCAAACCACACCATCAAAACCTAAACCTCCTTGTGTCATTTGCGATGGACACCACTATCACCGAGATTGTCCCTGCATCCCTCAGATCTTAAGGGACTGGTCTCCTCGTTTGCACAATCCAGTGGCGTCAACCTCTGACGATTACATTGAATGCACACCATCAGCCAGTGAAAGCGAAGCACATGGATAGAAAAGGAATCCCAGATTTCCTTCTAAATTGTGTGAAGGAAATCACGCTGTCCACCATTGTCCCTTCCTTGATGAGGCTAAAAGAGTTTTGGATGAGCATCCTACTTCACCGCTACAGCTTCCTCCTAGATATAAAAAAACTCTTGCCAAGTCCTCCACTGGTTGAAAATCCGGCTGGCCCATCATTGTGGTCATCCGAAGTGTCTATTATTGAAAATGAACCCTCTGAATCCATACCAGATGAAATTCAAAAGGTCGAGACGGCAGTTGACCCGGTCTTTCCTTCAGAGTGTTCATATTCGAATGATACCGTCACTGAAGAGAAAGAGAACGACACTGTTCAAATTCTTTTCATCAATACAGACTCTAATGAACTTGGGGGCAGCCCTCCCATTCCTTTATCGCAGGAAGGAAGTTCATCAGAGTCATATCCGGCCGTCTATTCGGTCCCACCACCAAGCAACCTAGTCATTTCCTTCGACTGGAATCTACTAGGCAGACCCCGTTTACCAGCTAGTGTACCATTCAGAATCATTGTACAAGCTTATAGAATGGTCATGGATGGTACCATCATCAATAAAGGGGCTTCTGTGAGTATCCTTTCCTCAACTGCTTGGAAAGCGCTTGGTTCGCATCGCTTTTACCTGAAATGAGAAATATGACAAGCTTCGACAAAGGAACCAGTCGACCTTTAGGGATCCTTCCAAATGTGCCCATTACTTTGAGAAGGAAAACCATTCACATGAACCTAATGGTAGTTCAAGGACCCTTGGATTATAATCTACTCCTTGGACGCGACTATATTTATTGCATGGGATCCATCGTCTCGTCACTCTTTAGAGTAATGTGTTTTCCGCATGAAGGCAGAATAGTCAAGCTCGTAGACCAAATGTCATTCCCCAGTTTGCGCATCGCAAATAGTCAAATGTCGTCCCTAAATGGTCTTTTCATGCAAGGAATGTCTCATCGATCTCCAATCTGTCCACTTGATGAGCACGAGTGATTCAGGAGGATGTGACTGAAACCCAGGGGGCTTGCACCCTGGTCTGTTTCGACAGGGAAACCTTGGGTATAGAGTGGGTTTCCATAGGGATATATGACTAGTCTCACACCCTTCCTCACAGGAAAATGGGATTAGGCTAGAATAAGATACCTTCGTTAAGGTTATGCTGAGTGGCATGCGTTTGCACCACTCCCCTTTGTCTGTTTTGGTAGACATCACCATGAAAGCATTCGGTCTGCTTCGCGGGGAACTTTCATGGTAACTTGGAAATTTTTCGCTATACCTGGGGCATGTAAACCTTTCTGCATGCAAGTGAAGAGCGGCTATTTATTTTTTGAATTTCTAGGACCTCTAACCCTTTAAACCCGTAAGGCTAGCCGTTTCCTAGCTTGCATAAAGAAAGGATTTGGGGCAAAGCTTTAAAGATGTAAGCCCCTTAAAAATAACATCTTGAATGGGACATCCTTATCATATGACTGGCGAGCAGTGTTACTGCAGGGTTCAAGCTCGTTAAAAAATAAACCCCCACGAGCAATTTTAGTGCATAGTTCAAGCTCGTTAAAACATAAACATAAGTCATGAGCAAATATTCCCCCCAGTGTTTAAGCTCATTAAAAAATGAACCAGTAAATAACCATTGTGAATGCGTTATCACCAGCTTTTGAGCCTTGGTCGTGTTCTCATCATCACCTCCACTCTATTTTAGCCAATAATTCACCCCCATATGATTGTATACCCATTCGAGGAACATCTGCGAAGAGTGATTCTATTAGCCATCCTTGTGACACTGCCATGATTGGAGAATTCCAAACCTTACCTGGAATCAGCTGCTACTCGAAACCATCACTTGTTCCTCAAAAACGAGTCTCCTTTAAGCTCTTTTCAACTAATTCGTAAAATATGAAAATATTGTTGAGCGATTGGCCTCTCCGGCTCGTTAAAGTCATCGAAAGTGCTATCCCTCCTCTAGATTTTAATCTTTTTGGACCTGAGGGATTATTACACAAAAAGATCGAGCGCTTGTCTTGTTCGGCTCATTAAAACTATTGAAAGTTCATCGCTTTTGTATTATTTTACGCTTTTTCAAACTTAAGGGATTACATGAAAAAAAAGAATCGTTGGAGTCTCCTTTCCGTTCCTTCAGACTCTCTAAAATTGAAAGCGATCGAGTTATCTTTGTCGTTAAAATCGAATAGCGACAAACTCATCCAAATGGACGAGAACGAGTTTCACTGTCGCTAGGCTCGCTAAAATATAGCGACAGGTTTGCCCAAAGGGCGGATTATAGAACAAGCATATGTAATCCTCCTCAAGCTTAACAAAAATAATGAGGTACTGGTCAGAAATGACTGGGAAAAATTGGGAAGAAAAGTTGAAAACCTTATTGGTAGCAAGTTGCTCTTGAACATGACACTTTCCTTCCACATCCATGCCAGGTTGGGTTGTTCCGTTCCCTGGTCATCACCATTAGTCGATCACACCATCCATCTTTAGCGTTAACGCTACCAATCCATCGTTAGTGTCGTCGATATGTTCAAGAGAAGTCATTCAGACAATTCGCTTGTGTCTCACCCACTGCAATACATTCATGCTCCATTCCTTCATGACCGCCACCCTAAGCCCTGTATCGTCAGATTGTTTTCACCTCCAAAATCATTTGCTTCGTTCCGTGTCGTTGGTGTGGGATTCATTATGGCCCTCCTGCAACGGGTCACTTCTTGTCGACATCAGCTCATTATCCAAGAAGTTGACTTAGGAACAACCCTTTCAGTACTTTGAAGCTTGCATGCTTCAATGGCAAGTTCCTCACTTTCGGCGATAGGTTTACGTGAATGGCCTTCGACCGAGAGATTTTACGTAGTGTTCGACGCCAAGTCCTTTTTCACAACACGTGAATTGTACTGTAGTAACTTGAGGGTCACTGTCATTATTGGTGATTCCTCTCGTGCCTCTTAACAGCTTACATCATTGGCTAGTAATCAGGCGATGTCTTTCCATGTTCGACTCCAGAACATTTTTCACATGGATCAACTTGTACTCCGAGTGAAGATTGAACGAGTTTTGAAGACCCTAGATCTAGTTTCATCCATCCGAGCTGCGATATATTTAGGAATATAAAGACATCAAGTGTACATCGTTGCGAAACAGATGATCATCAAAATTCAAGGATGATGAGTCCAAATCATCAGTCTGCCACACAGATGATTGTCTGTCCTATGTACATGAAAATGAATTTATAAAGCTAAGCATGGGAATTCTTGCCTCAGCTAGATCATGAAAAAATGTTGACAAAATAATGTATTGTATTGTATCTTATTACAGGTCACCTCCCAGCTCGAAAAAACTTCAGATACTCATGGTAAAGCATTTCACCCGACATCAAAAAGATTAACGACATCATGCTTTAGGGGGCAACTGTTATAGACATTTTTGGGCACTTCAACCCCAATCATAAATGTCCATAAACTGAGGGCTCCTAATTCCCTAAAAGTTTTGCTTCACTACCTAAAGGAAAAAGGTCAGCTGATTACATCATCTCCCAGAAGTTCTCCACCGAAAACTGCTCATAAATGGTCAAAACTGGACCATATTGAAAACCCAGTGCAGAGGGTGCGATGCATATCACCTTCCCAGTGTATAGGATGCGATGCATACTGAATAGATCCTCTGTAGGGTGCGATGGTCGGGAATGGACAAATGGCAGGGACAAAATGCGAGGTGGAAGATCATGGAATCTTCCAAAAGCTTCCCCTCTGACACTTGCCTCTTTGTTTTCAACCAGGGATGAGTAAGAGATCATCA
>APFE031131525.1:30893-42134 GCA_000404065.3 Pinus taeda
TATCTTCAAGCATGAAGATGGAGATAGATGGAAAATTTCCTTCTTGTTGTCCCTTTTATTAAGATTGTGTTGGTTGTTGTGGTTCGAATTTGGCTCTTTTAGTTGATTGAAATTCGTGTGCTAGAATCGCTTTATGTCTTCAACCTACTGATACTCTTTACCTATTACACTTTGACCCTGTTTCACCTATTTTACCTGGTTGCCATATGGATTTACTGTAGTAACTTTATAGTAAATCTGTTAATTTTATCCACCATTCATTTTTAGGTAATTTTACCTTCAACATCTTTCGATATATCTCGTTAACTTCGACGTACTTGGAAAAATTTGGTTTATTTACAAATAGATGCTTTACTTTGTGCTCTAGGAAGAATAGATTTTCTAGATTGTCATACAATACCTTTCTTGTGGGTACAACTTTTACCCCTGAAGTACTAGCTTTGTCCTTAGCTAACTTGTTTAGTTTTTGAACATAGTCCTCTTGGGTCATAAGCTTGTCATGGATGACCATAGGACTGGGAGGCCCTTTTCCCTCAAAAATCCAAATTTTGTCATGAATCTATCAATATCAACTTGCATGCTTTGGCATTTCCTCTCAAGATTGAGCATAAGGTTCCTTTTAGTAAGAACCATCTTGATTTCTATGATGGTTTCTATCCTATATTCTATGCCCAGTTCATCCAACTGATACATGTTCTTGCTGTTCAAGAATTTTATTAGTTGGTTGGCCTCCTCAGGCTGGTCTCCCAGATCTCCTTTGGTCTTTTCTATTACTTCGGTGGCCACTTTCACTAGTTCAGTCCGCTAAAAAATTACTTGAATTGATGGCCAAACATCATTGACGGAGTCAATGATGTTGGACCAGAGTATCTCCTTTGGTCTTTTCTATTGCTTCGGTGGCCACTTTCACCAGTTCAATATGCTCAAAGATTACTTGAATTGATGGCTAAACATCACTGACAGAGTCAATGATGTTGGACCAGAGCATCTCCTTTATTTTTCCTAGTGGCTATTGCAATGTAAAGTCCTTTTCAAGGAATTTTATCCTTTCACCCATTCTTTGACTCTTCTGAGCTTCTTATTTTTGTTGTATTTGTGTAAGCTTGCAGTCAGTTTCCAAGCTTGACACTTTTTCTTTAAGCCTTTTAAGCTCTATAGCTTGGATAGTCATTTCTTCCAGGGCTTTCACTAATTCTACTATCTTCTCTGTAGATGTACTTGCATTTGTGGATTTATCTATGACTGGCATGGATGTAGCTAGTGGAATTGTTGGTGCTAAGGAAGCAGCCATTATAGAGGGTACTGCTGTAGAGACTGTGGGAGTAACAGTCTGTGGAGTGGTGGCCAACTCACTCTGTTTAGACTAGATTAAGTTGTCGAGCTCTTTCTCTGTTTCCTTTAATTGATCATTTAGCTTAAGGACTAAGTCCATAAGCTCCTCATGTTCCTTCTGGGTTTCTAGTACTTCAGCTATTTGTGGATGATGCAGATGAGGGATTTTGAGCTGCTTTTTCAAGGCAGCTATGTCATCATTTTTCCTTTTGATTAGCCTTTCTGCAGCCTTTACATCCTTCAGATCATGCCCCAACTCTATGATTAGGTCGTCTAATGACTTTATCTTGGTATCCTTGGCCTATGAAGAGGCATTTTCTAGATGGAATTGCATTGATATATTATTCAACGAATTTTGTAGTTGATGTGCTGCAATGGCCTTGTTGGTCAATGTGGAATGGACCATTTCCTCGGTCCATTTGTGCAATTCTATTTGGCCGATAGGATGTATATCTTTCACCAGCACCTCAAAATCTATTTTCAAGTAACCTGCTATAGACCTGGGCTGTTGTGTGGTAGGCTTCATGAAATTCATTTTCATCTTACCTTCTTTTACATCAAAGGCTGACATTAGCCTTGTTTGATTAGTGGGAGCCATTTTAAGGTATTGTGCATAGCTCGGAGCCTTCAACCTTTTAGCTCTAGCCTTTATCTATTTGTATTTCTCTCTAATGTCCTGGTCCTGGCTAGTTGGAGCCCTGAATGAGAATACTTCCACACTCAGTTGTCTTTCCAGCATTTGATCTTGTGTAGTGGAAGGTTCTTGTGTTCTTCCAGAGGGAGTGGCCTGCCTACTCTCTGCCCTTCTGAACCTATGGTTCCAACTATTTCCTCTGTGAACTCTTGTTCTGAAAAAGGATTCAACCTTTGCCTTTTGACATAAGTTTGTGCAATAGGTCTTCCAGAAGGAGTGATTTCCTCCCTGTCTCTTTTGGGATTCTTCTCCTCATTTAGAGGAGTCTGTATAATAGGAGGAGTACTCATGATGTGTCTTGACTGAGCCAGCTCTTATGATATGTCTAGTTGCTCTGGTTTTTCTTGCTCTTAAGGTCCTTCTTCTGCTTCTTCCTCACTGTGTTCCTGTGTTTCCCTTTGGGATTTTAATTCTCTTGGTACCTGTACAAAGGAATCTTCATCAAGTCTCCTTTATAGATCAATCAACACATTATTGACAACAACTTCTATTCTATCTCTATCTACGAAAGTGTTCTCCACTCATTTTAGTTGATTTGCATATTGCTCTATCTCAAGAATTCTGTGGTGGATATAGGGAGACAATTTGTTTTTCTGCCTTCTATTGTAGATGAAGTCAAAGGGGTCATATGTCCATATGAAGCTTTGCTTCAGCTTGAACCTTTGAAGGATTTCTTCTGCTTCTCTTCCTGCTTCCCTACTGTTGCATATAAAGTGCCCATGCTGGTCTTTTATTCCGAGTTGAGATTTCATCTTGGCCTTTACAAAATGTACCTCATCTGAATTAATTATTTGCCTGTAGTACTCCAGAGAAAACAATCTCATGGCGAGGTATCTTGGTAGTTTGTAGTGTGCTAACTCAAAACCATATATCTTGATTTTAGTGTGATTTTGGTATAAATACCAATCTCCCACTTTGTGTTGTTTAGATAACTGTAGGACCCTTCTAATATCTGTACTGATCCTCGGGGGAGGACATCCTAACAGCAAGGTTGCCACTGGGTGCACAAAAAGATCTATGAAATCTATATAAGTATATGGAGAGTCATATTGGTGGATTAATGGGGTACAAAAGATTACTGATCTAGGGTTGCCTCTAGTATCAAGCTTTCAAGTGTGAATGGAAATTTATCAGCTTGATAGTATAGGAAAAGATGATATAAAACTGACGAGTACTTGAATACTCTTTCATTGTCCATTCTCATGAATTGATCATGCATTTTATTTGCAATGAAGTTGGCATAATCAAACATGATGGCAGGGGGCTGTCCTGGAGTATAAATGGACATGAAGGCTATAATGATGTCATCAACATACTCACTGGTAGTTTAGCCTAAAACAATAGATATCATTGATATAATGTCTCGGGCAAGTTCAGAGAATATGGTCCACATGTATGGGGGAGGGTCCTTTGGAATGTTTTTCTCTTCCATAATGAAGGTCTGGAATGATTGAGCAAGTTTGATGCAAGTGATTCTAGGGAATCTATCAAGCAGGTCTCGAACAAAAATGGAGGTCAAGTTTTGACCTAGTTGCAACTGCAGTATTTCGTTGATGGATTCAAAAGTGATGGCGAATAATATAGTACGGTCAGGAGTCATTACTGCTCTTTGGCTGGGACTATAGTTCATATGGCAATAGTGGACAATTTCAGGGAAGATATGAACTCTAGGGAATTGGTACTTAGGCAAATTTGATTCCCAAAGACCTATTTTGTCTAAGTGGTTTAAGTATTCGTCTCTGTACCTGCAGTATAATTTCAGTGGGGATTCATGGGCAGAGGTGTCTTTAATTTCTAAGTCTTTGTCTGCCAAAGGAAGATGGTCTAAGTCCCAGTGGGGAGTGGTAATTGGTCGTACACTCATTGCAATTGGAGCAACCATCCTTGGTTCCTTTAGATTCAAGAATGGGGAAAAGGGTTTTCAATTAAATTGGTGGCAAATTGGTTCAATTCAGAGTGGTTTGGGGTTGCTGGGCAATTTTTCCACTTAATTTCTTAACAATTCAAGCAATTTAGTAACTGTTTTTAGGAATGAGACATGGTTTCTAAGAGATTTTGGGTAAATACCTGGTTTTGGCTCTGAATGGGTTGATTGGTGATTGTGCATGGTTTGTAAGAGGCGTACGTGACTGAAGAGTGGACTAGAAGTTCAACAGATTTTGCAGGCTGGTGGTTAGATGTGGGTTGGTAGTTGCATGGAGGTCTGAGCACTTTTCTATGATAAAACAAAAAACAATGAGTTTTTTTAGTTTTATTCAAAAATTCAACCAATTCGGCAGGTACAGAGGGGAAAGATACATTTTGAATTTAAGCAGGGGATGACATGTTTTGTCATCTAGCGGGAAAGTGGAAAGTGGGTTTTGATCGCACCGCTTTTAGGTTGGGGTGGTTTTGGGGGGAGATCACCTGATGCCATTTATCGGGTGACACATAGCATCAGGGCCCAAAGTGTAACCACCCATATCAAGCGGGTAAAGGTCGAGTTACGGAGGCTGCCCGATATGATCGATAGCTGTTGAATTAAAGGGGGCCAATCGAACGGTAGTCAGGGTGAAAGGTTTGAATGAAGGTTAATGGAGGGGCCTGACAAAGGTTTAAGAGTGTGGGATTAAATTTATCAATGGTTTCTAGTGGATTAAGGGTGTCGGGGGTGATTTCATTGGCCAGGTCAATTATTAATTAACCATAGATTGGTTGATTAATCTCTTTTATATGGATAAGGTTTTTTTGAAGTTTATATTTCAAACTTTTTGGGGTGGGGTATTAATATAAGGGCTTTTATTATATAACTAAACGGGAAGGTTTTATTTCTTTTTTGGGATTTAATATATATAAAGATAGAAATTAGTATTGATGCTGGAGGGAAATGAATAAAGTGCTAAGTATAGTGTGTTTTGTTTATTTGTTTTTTATTTGACATAACACATTATACTTAGGCCTCAAGTGTTCTTTTTGGGTTTCGTGAAGAAAAGGGGTTTTCCCATGGGGGGTGATCACTTTTCTAAGGTTTTACCCTTAGAGAAAGGGGTTTATCAAGTGGGAAATGACTTTTCCTTGGGAAAATGATGTTTTTCTTTAGGAAAGGGGATTTGTTGAGGAATATGAGTAAATTGAAGCGAAAAATTGTTTATGAGGGGAATTTTAGTACTTTATGATCTATAAGTCATTGGGCCAAGGATCCAGTGCCTCCAAAAGTCAGAGAAATGCTTTGAGCCCCTTTGACTTAAGATTTGAGGTACTTAAGACTTTTATTGGAAATTAGTTAAGTGAAAAATATAATGAGTGAGGGAGGTTAATTAATTTAACTTCGTGAAATTTGATATATGCTCAATTTTCATCCATACCTAGAACTTTGAAGATGAGGGTGGGTAATATGCTTTTTATCTAACAATCATCATAATTCTACAACCTTTATTCTACTTACTCACCTACTCATCCTACCATTTTTACTTCTCTTTATTAGGGTGCACTTAAGCAGGCAAACCCTTTATCAAAAATTTTCTTTTCTTTTACAATATAAATCTATCTAGATATAACCTTATTACATCTAAAGGCTTAGATTAGACAGTTGAGCTCCTTTTATTTACTCTACCTAATCTAATTATCTACCAAGATTAAACAAGTTGGTTAGATTTTATTCTCTATCTATAAGCATGAAATTGAAAACATGAAACAGTCAAGTTTAAACATTTTGACTATTCAGGGATTGTGGCAAGGATACCAAGCTGCACACAATCTATTATTCTGCATCAAAAAGTAAATAGTAATGGAATTTTTACTTGCACACTTTCATGGTATTTTCTTTTCTTGGGGTTCATTTTTCATCCTTTTTGACCTTTTTTATTCTTTTTGTCATTTGATTTTTATTTTAGGACATACCCTCTTTGCGTTTTTTACTTTTTTTGAATACGGAAAACATTTCCAGAAAGCAAAGGTATCTACATATTATAGATTTAATCTCAACCATTCAAAAATTATGACTCCTATTGGTATAGGAACCTAATGTAATGGAAATCATGATTCCCAGCATAATGGAAAATATTTCCACAAAGCATTTTACAAGATGGAAGACGTGGTAGATAATTTTTTTGTAGGTTATGAGAAGCTACTGTTAAAGAAGGAGAAGAAGAAGAAATAGAAATCATAGGATGATGCTTCAGTAAATCAAGGAAATGAATGACATTTTCTAGAACCTTCGTCTCGATATTCAAGTGAATATTCTTCTTCTTCATATTCTTCTCATCATTGGAATAGAGCATCAAAGAATACAGGCCTTTAAGAACTTGAGGAGATCAACTAGAGAATTCAAACAAAGAATGTGGAACTAATAAGGTTACTAAAGAAACAAGAAGAGGAGAAGGACGGATTGTAATGTAAGTTACGAGCCACACAAGAGGCCTTGAAAATGTTAAACTACACTAAAGGCTTAGTGATGCCATCATCATCTGCCTTCGATTTGGAAACTAAGGTAAATAGTGTCAATGATTCTTTAGTTTCATGTTCTCATTACGATGTTGATTTTGGCGCATATGAAATACCAATCAAACCCACAAAGATAGGGGAATTTTTAAGCAACACGTCTGAGTTGGTGCAGGGTGATGAGAACATGTCACAAATTTCTAGTGATAGTGAGGATTTCAAATGAATAACTAAGTCAAGTTTGCCTCACTGGAGTTGCTTCAAATACAGTTGTTCAAAGAAGGTTATGTTGTCCAAGAAACACACAAAAAAAAGGTCAAGAAAGTCTAGAAGAAGAAATTCGATTGCATCCATTGCAACAAGAGTGAACGTTAAAAATACACATGTTCGGAGCTCCATCTATAGCTATGCCTAAACAAGGAATAGGAGGATGTGAAAGCACTTGTGAAGGAATCAATTGATGAAGCAGTTCAATAAGGAAGTCAGCTATAGGAAGAAAGCCCTTTAACTTGGTTAAGTAAGATATGGGTATCCTTTTTAACTTGTTGATCATTTCCACCAGTGCAAATCACATGTTACTTTTCAAATACCCCATAGATGGGAAAATACTTGTAAAAGTGATGAAGTGTATAACATCACTTGAATATGAAACACAATGATATTTCCCACCCTAGTTGTGTAGAAAAAGGTATGTGTTCTATTGCAAAACTTCACCATGAGTGTTTTATAAACTCTTGGAAAGTATGGTCTTTCTTGAAATCTTGCAAGTTGTACATGCAAGTTGCAACTATAGATTTGCATATGGATACATATGTTGACTTAATCATTCCTGATTCTAAAGTACAAAGGTCGCATGAGAGATACATTTTTTATGCAGATCAAGTAGTGATCCATACAGATTTTAATATGGATACCAATGTTAGCTTCATGATTCCTAGTTCTAAAGTACAAATGTGAAGGAAAGGAAAGGTAGTTTGTCTGAGACATCTTTTATGCAAATCAATACTGCAGTACTATTTACAATTTTGGAGGATCAAAATTCTTTTAGTGGCGATGAATGATATAGGAAGATCCTTAATGGAATAAAATTAAAATTTCTTGAATCTTAATGAATCCAAGGCCAACTCAATGATCTCATCACAAGGAATCGAATGGCACAAATGACACCTCAATCTGATTTCATATGCGAAAGTTATTTTCAGTGAAAGTTTTGGTCAAACATGGATAAAATACGAAATTTAACGGAGCTCTAGATAAATTTGGAGAATCTCCAGTTTCATGGTCCGAATAAAACAATGGTCAAATTTGGTGGAGGTCTCATTAATTTAGGAGAAGGTTTAATTATGGTAAATGTAGTGGTATTTTCTATGTTTGATGATAAAAGTGTGGCCCAATCAAACTGCACCACATGGCATCCATTTGGTGGCCAAAAGGTCCCAATAAACCAACCCAACTCGGTGACAATTTAGTTATTTAAACATTTGTTTTTTAAATCATATCACAATAGTAATGATTATAACATTGTTAATATTATAAAACAATATAATGACAAATGAGTGGATTGAACCAATCAACACTGGTTTATTTTAAATGATTTAAATGTACCGATGGTTTAAACATAATGGAAATATTTATATAGATTGTTTGTTGGAACATTTCAATGGATGGCAGGTTTGGTAGGTTTAAATTATGTTTTGCAGGTTTGAATTATGTTTGGCAGGTTTGAACTCAATTTAGCTTGTAGAAATGGATGGTTATGGTCTAAGAACTTGCATAACAAAGTCATATGACTCACATAAATAAGACAAAGGAAAGAAATATGGTTTCATAGAGAAATACAAGAAAAGAAAATAGGCCAAAAATATCAAGCCAAAATTATTTATAAGAAGGTTTGTGCAAATTGGTCAAAGGTAAACAAGAGATTTCAGATAAGCGAGTTGAGATGAAGTTGTTGGTCTTCTTAGTAAATAGAAATTGCTAAAGGTATTAGCGATTGAAAGGAAATTATTTTATTTTGAAGGAAAAGTTAACATTTATGGTTCTAGTATGAAAATGGATGAAAGATGAAAGATGAACCAATGAATGTTAAGCAAGTTGTAGCTTGCAAATTAGGGGATAGTGCTGCTTCTAGCAGTTGCTAGTAAATATTTAGGGTTGTAGCTCCACTCAGTTGTAGTTATTAAATAAGGGAGTTGTAGCTTTCTAGCCAGAGAATTGTAACAACAAGTTGTAGCTTTCCTTCTAAATGCATTGAAGAGTGGTTTTGAAGAATTTATTTGCTCCTTGTGTGTTCCATTGTGATTGTTGATGTTATATCTTATCACGTTTATTTAAAATTAATTGATGAAGTACTTAATGGTGTCCTAGTGTTCTTTCACAAGTGAAAGAATTTTTTTAAATTGGCAAAATTCCTACAATACTGATTCATCCCCCCTCTCAGTATTGTCCTCATTTCAAACAAGTGTTATCAAAGTGTAGGTCATAATTTTGATACACAACCAACTCTTGTTGGGGGGGAATTGTTGGACATTAGAAAAATCAATTCTCCCCATTGATTATGTGACATGGAATAACAACCTATCATGGATCCTTATAATCACTGTCAATGTGATCATTGACTAACACTTGTGGGTTTTGGTATAATGGAAATTGCGATCCCCAATAGAGTGACAAATATTTCCACAAAGTGTTTTATAGGATGGAAGGCATGGTAGATAAATTATTTTTACATTATGAGAGGAAACTATTAAAGAAGGATAAGAAGAGGAAAGAGAAAGCATAGGATGATTCTTTAGTAAATTAAGGAAATGAAGGAAACCCTCTTAAACCTTCATCTCCATATTCAAGTGAATGTTATTCTTCTTCATCTTGTTCTCATCATTTAGATAGAGCATCAAAGAGTGCATGGCTCCACGAAATTCAGGAGATCAACTAGATAATTCAATAAAATAATGTGCAAATAACAAGATTACTAAAAAAAAGAAGAAGAGGCGAAGCAAGGATTGCAACTTCAGTTACAAGTTTATCAATAGGCCCTGATAAAGTTGAAGTGTACTGAAGGCTTAGAGAAGCCAACATCATCTACTTTAGAATTGTAAATTGAGGTAAAAGATGTGTTGGAGCCTTCATTTAATTTTGAAATGGTTTTGATCAATTTTGGCTAACCCAAGGACAAGAAGGAAATGGGTGGCAGCAACGGTTAGCTTGTGGAGGAGTAAGATAGATAACAAGGAAGGAACGGGTAGTTACGGAATAGTTGCAGCAAGGTGGAAGTGGAACACAAAGTCATCCAAGCAGGCGGGAAGGTGCAAGAGAAACCGAGGGAGAGAGCAGCTAAGCAGGAACTGGCAGACTAGGTGGCAGAAAGGAATATAGAAGGAGAGGGCTAGTAAAGAAGAGAGGTTGGTTAGTTGGTTAGTGAGGATGTTGGACTTGGAAAGAGGACATCTGGTTGTGGCACACCGATATTGTAAGGCTGGAGCCTAGATGAGCAAGGCCCTTGAGGCTGAGAGTGAGCCTGTGAGTCTAAACCGGGTATTCCTTGTATTTGCTTATGACGAATGTCGAAGATATACTATATTGTTTTATTGTTAACTTAATAGAAAAGAAAAGCTAGGTTGGTTGCTGAATATGATATGTATGTGTTGTATGGTGTGATGACTCTTTAAAAATTTTGAATCTCCCATCAAATTCGTTTATTTAGTAGTTCACGTGTAATAGATGTTATGTTGTTATCTTTGTTATGTGTGTAATGTATATATATTTGTTATTGGATGATGCTTTGGTCAGTACTCCTTGGACTCCATGATGAACCTTTCTTGCTTCCAGTTGTAGCATGCCTTCAGTGAAAATGTCAGGGTTGTCCTAGACTACAATGGATCATTGTTGGCCTTCTGCACCTAAACCCAAGGTATTTTCTTCCTAGTGACTATTTCGTGCCAAAAAATAGTTTTGTTGTTGGGACCTCAAGTTATGAGAACTAGTTCGGACCGTGGTGTCGAGGATATTCAAGAGAGAGATTAGGGATTGGTTGAATCATAAAGTAGATCAGTTTGTAACAGAGGAAGCTATCCATTGGAATTAGCTGACCTGCAAGGTGAGTGAATGGATTTTGTATGCCGATGGTACCAATGACTAATATCAGATATTCTGGTGCAAGTTTCCAGAAGACCTGTACAATTGGTTAAGAAGGTTGAAAGGGAAGAATCAGTTAGGGGGGTTGATGACAGGTCACCATAGCTGGGCCCCGTTGGATCTCGCACTGCTTCAACAATTGGACAATGATCTGACCAGAGAAGTTGAATTTTGGGTAAAGACTACAATGGAAGGATATATAGTTGAGTTCACTACCAAGAGTTATCAATCCTTCTCAAAGGAGAACGTAGTATTTGGATCCGGATTAAGAGGAAGGTTGATGAGGGAAGTATCGACAAAGGTTAGGACATTTATGGTAGAAAAAGGATACGCTCACCCACCACTGGTGATCTGAAATGGATAGTAAATCAAGAAGAAAAGGTATTACAAACTCATGTGCGGGAATGCCTATATTATTTAGTGCAATGGATCAAAAAGATTGTGAAGAATGCAGACATTTAACAATTGGAAAACATAACAATCCAACACATCAACATAATAAATAATCAAGGAGTTCACCATATTTCCTGGCTATGTCTCCTGGTCCAGCTTTCAATGTCAACCTCTATATTATGTCATCAAGAGTAGATTATTATAAGTGTGAGCTCAAACCAAGTCTCAACACAACAGTGACAAAAATAATAGGGATTTACTCGAAATCC
>APFE031131528.1:23167-46843 GCA_000404065.3 Pinus taeda
TCCAAATTGGCACACAACTTTTGTTTCTGTAGTGTTTGGAGAACCCGTTGGATGTGGTGGAGGTGCTCTTCCCAAATTTGGCTGAAGATTGGGATGTCATCCAAGTATACCACTACAAATGAGTTGATAAATAGTAGCAAGATGTCATCCATCAGCCTCATGAAGGTTGGAGGAGAATTCATCAACCCAAAAGGCATAACCAACCATTCGAAAAGCCCTGCCTTAGCTTTCAAGGTAGTCTTCCACACATTGGAGGGTTCGATTGGTACTTGGTGATATCTAGACTTCAAATTGATCTTGCTGAAATATTTTCCCCCCTTGAATTGGTCCAGAAGGTCATCAATCCATGGGATCGGGTACCTATTATGGACAATTATCTTGTTCAACGCCCAATATTCAATACAGAGTCTCCAAGTCCCATCCTTCTTCTGTACCAACACAATTGGACTCCCACAGGGTGATGAACTTTGCCATATGTGACATTTCTATAGCAACTCCTGAATTTTCCTCTTCATTTCGTTGTTCTCCAAAACAGATCACCAATAGATTGACCTAGAGGAAAATGGTACACCTAGGGTCAGATCAATGGAGTGCTTCACTTGACAGTACAGAGGTACCCCTACATGGGAGGTGAATATGTCCTCGTACTCTTCCATGACCTTGTCCATCTGTTGTTGTCATGTAGAGGGACCCTGTTTAGAGGTTTTGGCCACTATCTTCTTCTTTCCCTTAGGATGTATCATCAAGAAAACGAATTTTCCAGTTTTGGCAATGAGCTTACTGCATTGTTTTGCAGTAACCAAAGAGATGGTGATAGGCGATGCTACCTCCAATATCCTATACAAATAATTTACCAAAGTAATAATAAGAGCATGAGGCCTTGATTCATACACAAAATGTCACTTCCACAAGTATGGTTGGCCTAATAATACATCACAAACATCAAGGGCAACAACGTAAAATAATACCTCATCTGTGATGGGATTGATGCTATATGGAAGGCGACACTGCTAGCTCACACGAAGGTCCGGTCCTTGGTGAAGCCACTTGATGGTGTACAGTTGTGGGTGTGCTATGGTTGGTAAGCCTAGCCACTTCGCAACCTCTACCGAAGTGAGGTTCTTTTGGCTCTCGCTACCAATAATGAACTATAGCAGGGAACCCTTTACCCACATCTGGGAGTGGAAGAGGTGCTCCTCTACCTTTGGATCTTCGGGTTCCTCCTTTTGGATCTTCAGAGAGGAAACGATGGCATTGGGATCTGCATCGATAATCTACTTCCCTTTTTCATTCCCCTTATCGGGTTTTGACTCAGAGTCAAAACATGCATCTCATTTTGAAGCCTTCAGCTTGGCCACCAGTGACTGCTTGGCCCAACACTCACTTGTGTTGTGAGTGGAGCTCTTATGGAACTCACACCACTTTCCTGTGTCTTTCTTCATCTTCGAGGTGATGTTCATTTTTTGCGGCTTTGGCAGGTTTTCCTAGGTTGCCTCACTCTGGGTTTGTCCTTTGTTATGTGGTTTAGGGAAACCTTTCCCTTGCTTCGGATTCGCAGAGCCATACTCTCGCTTCTTCTGTTAAAACTTCTACTCAATCTTGAGGGCGTATCAGTACGCCATTTTGAGCGAGGAGATGTCTAGGAACTCCATCTCATCCTTGATGTACCTATGTAGGAAGCCATGGTACTTGATTACCAAATGTTTCTCAGAATCCTTGATACTCAACTTCATGTGAAGGGTATGAAAAACATTGGTAAACTCTGACACATCTTGGTCCCTTCCTTGCTGCAACGCTGTCCACTTTACGTATTTATCCTCATATCTCCCGATAGGGTAGTACTGCTCCTTGATGGAATACCATAACGAATTCTAAGTGAGTGTGGCCGAAAAAAGTGAGGTCTTACTTTAATCCTTCTGCTCATAGTAGGTTTCCCACCAGTCCTTGATGTGGGAGGCGGATTTGAGAAGAGAAAAAGTAATATTTTCTTGGCTAGAAAAATCATGAACAAAAAAATTTCCTTCTAGTAAATTTAACCATTTATTTATGGTGTCTGCATCTATTTGGTCCTAAAATATTGGAATGTCAAAGTTTACTTGTTCCTTAAAAGGAATGGAGCCTCCAGAGTAACTGTTGGATGTGGATGTGCCGTCGGTGGGAAAATGTTGAGGGATCTGGGCTATGTTATCCATCACCGCGTTCCTTTCTTTCTCGAGGGCCTCCTTGAGCAATATTTTTATAGGATCTCCTGTCCCCTCATCTTTCTTTTCTTCCCCCATGGGTGGCCGTCGAGGTTTGCGAGGTTGATCTTGCAAAGGTTCAACTAGATCGAACCCTAACTCCTTATATCCCGACCTCATTAGGGACATTCGAATAAAAACAGAGAAATCACATACTGATCTGATACCACTGATCCAGATTTAAACAAGAATGTAACAAATCATAGATATAACCATAAATACAAATATTCAGTAGAAATAAAACTTCATTTCATTAATATCAAATACTGAAATATGCTTACAAACAGAATGGAAATAAGACTAGCTCGGGCGATCGTAACTTATCTCTGAGAAGAGATGTGGCAGGTACATGCCTCTGAACTATGTTACAATGAGGCTCAAAGGCCTATTTATTATTAATAAACAATGGAAAACCCTAACATCCAAAAACCTAACCCTAGAAGATGAAGCACCAAACTATTGGCCCCGTTTGGGTAAATTGGTACATCAACTTCCTAGGGTCATAACTTTGGCATACGATCTTCATTTTATGCACACAATACCTCGTTAGAAAGATATATCGAGGACTACAACTTTTTCATGACCAACATTAGATAATAAGAGATGATGTTCCAATTTTTCCCAAAAAAACTTTGTTTAGGGCCTCAAAACGGCTCCGGAAGTTCAGGACCTGAAAATTTGCCAAAAATAGTAAATTGTGCTACAAATAAGGAAACTGAAAAAATGAAAGAAAAAATGGTGGGGGTCTAAGTCAAATAGGTGGGTGGCCACCAATATCCACTTGGATCATTCTTCCTCGCTTAGGAAGAAATGGACCCCATTGCATTGATTTCCTCTAAGAGATGAGGAAACTTCTACTGAACTTGGTCCCTCGTGAGGCACTTGCCTTGGTCAAGGAGTTGGCCTGCTTTGATAACTTGATATAGTTGGATCATTCTTTTTCAGGTGTTCTTGATTTTTTTTTCCATGATATGATCATTTGAGGCTTGCTCCATGCAATCTAGATTTAACTGTGTAGGAGTGAGTTGTTCTACAATGTCTGATGTGTCCATAAATGGTGGGAAGTATGCTCGAAGGCAGTCCACATTGAACACTGGGTGCATACCAAGGAATGGGGGAATTTTGAGCTCAAATGCATTATCTCCCATGGTCTTGGTAATGGTGTAAGGACCATATCTAAGTGGTCTGAGTTTTCGATAGGCTCCGGTAAGGTGTTCCTTCTGCAAATGCAACTAGGCTTTGTTACCCACCTGAAACTTATGTGGCACCTGATGTTGATCATGTCACTACTTTTCCTTGGAATTTGATTTATCTAGAATGTCATGGACCTACTAGTAGATATGTTGGATTTTATCAATGAAGTTGTTTGCCTTATCAACTTCCTAACTGGACATGAGCCGAATCTGCATGAGTAGCTACAAATGGTATGGCCACATCAATGGGACATAGTGGGTGGAATCCCAAGCCCACCTAAAAAGGGTTGTGGCCAATTGCGCTGTGGAGAGCCTGGTTATAGCTGTGCTAGACATAGGGGAGGATCGCATCCCATGTGTGTGGATGTTTTGAGTTGTACATGCGCATAATGTTTTCGATCATCCTGTTGACAATCTCTATCTGGCCATCAGTTTGGGGATGGGAAGTTGTGGGCTTAGTGAGCTTGGTGTCCAACATCGACTAGAGAATGGAATAAAATGTACTGAGGAAACTGCTGTCCCAATTTTAGATGGTAGACTATGGGATCCCAAAGTGTATCCACACACATTCAAAGAAGAGTTTAGCAGTGGCTTTTGTTGCAATATTCATCTTGTAGGCCACCATAATGGCCATCTTCGGGAATTTGTCAACAACGAAAAAAACACAGTCGTTTCCATGCTTAGTAGAAGGAAGGCCCGACATGCAATCCATGGAGATGGATTCCCAAGGTCAATTAGGGGTAGGTAGCAGAGTATAGAGGTCTTGATTCTTGATGGTTGGTTTGGCAATCACATAGGTAGTGTAGGATTTGATGTACTTCCCAACATCCTATTGAAGATTCAACCAATAGAAATAATTCTACAATACTACCAACATTTTTTTGACCCTACAATGACTAGCAACCCCATTGTAGTGTGCTTCCCAAACCATCTTGGCTTGCTCTCTTGAAGGAAAAAAAGGTGTCCCAGGTGGAATAGCAAGGCATCCTGGAGGTGAAAATCTGGAACTTGCTAACCCTCTAAGAGCGTCTGGTATGTGTGGCCAAATTTTGGGTTGTTTTTGTAGAGAAGTGCCAATTAGAGGTCTCATGGCCACAAGAGTTGAGCACAATGGTTAACACCATGATCGGTGGTCGGTTGAGGTAGCATGCAACATTATTGGTGTTGCTCTTATTATACTTGAGATTCAAATGGAACTATGGCAGGTATGTGGACCACTTCTGATGGCGATTATTCTGCAACTTCCCTTGCATCTGTATGAATTGCAGGGGTCGGTGGTTTGTGTGGATGACCGTTTCCTTCCCCAAAATGTAATGCTTCCATTGTCGACAGGCTTGCACAATGGAATGCATCTCTTTGTCCTAAGTGTGATACTTCTAGACTATGTCTGAAAGTGTCTCACTTTGATATGCCAATGGATTCCCTTGTTGAGTAAGGACTACCCAATTAGAATAGTTAGAGGCATCTGTCTCGATCTCAAATGGCTGTTGCAAGTCTGGTAAAGTGAGCACTAGTGCAGAGCAGATGCGATTTTTCAACTCTGCAAATGCCTTCTGTTGAGATTCAGACCAAAATAATTTTTCTTTCGCTCCTCCCTTGGTGACTTGACTCAAGGGCCAAGTGATATGAGAGAATCCCAACACGAACCTGCGGTAGAAATTGGCAAGACCCAAAAAGCTGTGAAGCTCTGTCAGAGTGGTTGGGGCTGGCCAATCCCGAAGGCTTTGGATCTTGTATCGATCCACATGCACCCCTCATTCATCAATAATGTATCCTAGATACTGACCCTGTGTCAAGCCAAAAGTGCATTTCTCCAAATTGGCACACAACTTGTGTTTGTGCAGTGTTTGGAGAACCCATTGGATGTTGTGGAGGTGCACTTCCCAACTCTAGTTGAAGATCAAGATGTCATCCAAGTATAGCACTAGAAATGAGTTGGTTAATGGCTGCAATATGTCATCCATCAGCCTCATGAAGGTTGCAGGAGTATTCGCCAACCCAAAAGGCATAACCAATCATTCAAAAAGGCCCTCCCTGGCTCAATTGAAGGGTTCAATTGGTACCTAGTGATATCTGGACTTCAAGTTGATCTTGCTGAAATATTTCCCCCCTTGAGTTGGTCCAGAAGGTCATCAATCCGTGGGATTGAGTACTTATTTTGGACAGTGATCTTGCTCAGCACCCGATAGTCAATATAGAGTCTCCAATTCCCATCCTTCTTCGATATCAACACAATTGGGCTCCCACAGGGTGATGAAATTGGCTAGATGTGACCTTTCTTTAGCAACTCCTAAATCTGCCTCTTGATTTCATCGTTCTCTAGAATGGATCATTGATATATTTTCCCATTGGGTAATGGTGCATCTGGGGTCAGATTGATGGAGTTCTTCACCTGACAGTGCGGAGGCACCCCTGTGGGGGAGGTGAAGATGTCCTTGTACTCCTCCATGACCTTGTCCATCTGTTGTTGTCATGTGGAGGGGCCTTGTCTAGAGGTCATGGCCACTGTCTTCTTCTTTCCCTAAGGGTGTATCATTAGGAAAATAAATTTTCTGGTTTTTATAATGAGCTTACTGCATTGTTTTGCAGTAACCAAAGAGATGGAAGTAGGTGGTGCTACCTTCGGTATCCTGTACAATGTATTTCCCAAAGTAACAATAACAGCATGAGGCCTTAACTCATACACAACATGTCACTTCCACAGGTATGGGTGGCCTAATAATACATCACAAACATCAAAGGGGGAAACATCGCATAATACCTCATCCATGAAGGGCCTGATGCTATATGGAAGGCAACACTACTGGCTCACACGAAGATCTAGTCCTTGGTGAAGCCACCCGATAGTGTACGGTTGTGGGTGTGCTATGGTTGGTAAGCCTAACCACTTCACGACCTCTGCCAAATGAGGTTCTTTGGATCCCCTTGTCTACAATGAACTGTAGCAGGGAACCCTTTACCCACATTTAGGGGTGGAAGAGGCACTTCTCCTCCTCTGGTTCTTTGGGTTCGTCGTTCTAGATATTCATGGTGGAAACGGTGGCATTGGTCTCTGCATCTATAATTTGCTTCCATTTGTCATTCCCCTTGTTAGGTTCTGACTCAAATTCAAAACATTCATCTGATTCCAAACCCTTCAGCTTGGCCACCAATGACTGCTTGGATCGACGCTCACTTGTGTTATGAGTGGAGCTCTTCTAGAACTCACACCACCTTCCCATTTCCTTCTTTGGCTTCGTGATGTTATTATTTGCTTGTAGATTTGGTGGGTTGTCCTAGGCTGCCCTGCCCTCACTTTGTCCTTTGTTTTGTGGTTTGGGGACACCTTTCCCTTACTTCAGATTCAAAGATCCAAAGTCTGATTTTTTTTTTTTAACTTCTACTTGATCTTGATGGCATATTGGCACATTGTTTCGAGTGAGGAGTTGTCGAGGAACTCCATCTCTTCCTAGATATAGCTATGTAGGTAGATGCAGTACTTGAGTACCAAATTTTTCTCAGAATCCTTGATACCCAACTTCATGCGAAGGGTATGAAAAATGTTGGTAAACTTCGTCACATCTTGGTCCCTTCCCTGTCGCAGCCTTGTTCGCTTTATGTATTTATCCTCATAGCTCCTGACAGGGTAGTACTGCTCCTTGATGGCACCCCAGAATGAATTCCAAGTTGGTGTGGCTGAAAACAGTGAGGTCGTACTTTCATCCTTCTGCTCACAATAGGTTTCCCACTAGTCTTTACATGGGGGCCGGCTTTGAGAAGAGAAAAAGTAATATTTTCTTGAATGGAATAATCATGAACAGAAAAATATCCTTCTAGTGGATTCAACCATTTATCTACGAAATGTGCATCTATTTGGCCCTCAAATATGTGAATGTCAAAGTTTATTTGTACCCTAAAAGGAGTGGAGCCTCTAGAGTGACTGCTAGATGTGGATGTGCCACTGGTGGGCAACCATTGGAGGATCTGGGCTAAGTTATCTATCATCGCATTCCTTTGTTTCTCGAGGGCCTCCTCAAGAAATATATTGATAGGATCTCCTACCACCTCATGTTTCTTGTCTTCCCCCATGGGTGGTCATCGGGGTTTGCGAGGCTAACCTTGCAAAGGTTCTACCAGATCGAGCCCTAACCCCTTATATCCTGAACGCGTTGGGGACATACAAAGAAAAATAGAGAAAGAGAAAACCGCTTTGATACCACTGATCCAAATTTAAACAGGAATGCAAAAAATCACAGATATAACCATAAATACAAAGATGCAGTAGAAACAACACTACACTTCATTAATGTCAAATACTGAAATATGCTTACAAACAGAATGGAAATAAGACTAGCTTGGGCTATGGTGGCTTATCTCTAAGAAGAGATGTGATAGCTACATGCCTCTAAATTGTGTTACAATGAGGCTCAAAGGCCTATTTATTATTGAGAAACAATGGAAAACCCTAAACATCCAAAACCTAGCCTTAGGAGATGAAGCACCAAACTATGGGCACCGTTTGGGTAAATTGGTACATCAACTTCCCGGGGTCGTAACTTTGGCATGCGATCTCTGTTTGACACGTACAATACCTCGTTAGAAAGATCTATGTGAGGAATACAACATTTTAATGAAAACAATTGGTTAGAAGAACATGTTGGTCATAGTATTCCCAAAAAAACTTCGTTTAGGGCCTCAAAACAGATTCGGAAGTTCAGGACTTGAAAAATTGCCAAAAATAGTAAATTGTGCTACAAATAAGGAAACTGAAAAATAGAAAGAAACAATGGTAGGGGTCCAAGAGGAATAGGAGGTTGGCCACCAATATCCACCTGGATCATTCCTCCCCTGTTAGGAAGCAATGGTTCCCATTGCATTGAGTTCCTCCATGAGATGAGGAAACTTCTGCTGAACTTGGTCCCTTGTGAGCCACTTGCCTTGGTGAAGGAGTTGGCCTACTTTGACAACTCGATATAGTTGGATCCTTTGCTGTCGGGTGTTATTGATCTGTGTGTCCATTATTCGATCAATTGTGGCTTGCTCCATGCAATCTGGATTTAACTCTGTAGGTGTGAGTTGTTCTGCAATGTCTGATGTGTCCAACAACAGTGGGAAGTATGGTCGAAGACAGTCCACATTGAAAATTGGGTGCATGCCAAGGAATGTGAGAATGTTGAGCTCAAATGCATTATCTCCCATAGCCTTGGTAATGGTGTAAGGACCATATCAGAGTGGCCTCATTTTCCGATAGGCTCTAGTAAGGCATTCCTTCTACAACTGCAACCAAACTTTGTCGCCCACCTAAAACTTGTGTGGCACCAGATGGTAATCATGTCCCTACTTGTACTTGGAATTTGACTTCTCTAGAATGTCATGGACCCGCTAGTGGATATGTTGGATGTGCTTAGTGAAGTTGTTTTCCTTATTGGCTTCTGACTGGACATGATTTGAATCTGCCTGAGTAGTTGCAAATGGTATGACCACATCAATGGAACATAGTGGCTAGAATCCCAAGCCCACCTGAAAAGGGTTGTGGCCAGTCGAGATGTGGAGATCCCGGTAGAGCTGTGCCAGACATAGGGGAGTCTCTCATCCCATATATGTGGATGTTTTGATTTGTACATGCGCAGAATCTATACGATCATCCTGTTGATGACCTTTGTCTAGCCATCAACTTGGGGATCGAATGTTATGGACTTAGTGAGCTTGGTGTCCAGCATTGACCATAGACTAGACCAAAATGTACTGAGGAACCTGATGTCCCTATCTGAGATGATAGAATGTGGGATCCCAAATTGTACCCACACACGTTCAAAGAAGAGTTTAGCAGTGGCTTTTGGTGTGATATTCTTCTTGCAGGCACCATAATGGCCATCTTCGAGGATATGTCGACGACCACAAAAACACAGTCATTTTCGTGCTCAGTAGAAGGAAGGCCCGACATATAATCCATGGATATGGATTCAAAATGTCGACTAGGGTTAGGTAACGAAGTATAGATTCCTTTCTTCTTGATGTTGGGTTTGATAATGGCACAGGCAATGCAGAATCTGATGTACTTACCGACATCCTAGCGAAGATTCACCCAATAGAAATACTTTTACAGTACTGCCACCATTTTCTCGGCCCTGAAATGCTTAGTGGCCTAACTATAGTGGACTTCCAAAATCATCTTGGCTCTCTCGCTTGAAGGAAAGAAAAGGTGTCCCAAGTGGCATAGAAGGGCATCTTGGAGGTGAGAATATGGAACTTTCTGACCCTCCAAGAGTGTCTGGTATGTGTGGCCAAATTCTTGGTCACTTTCGTAGAGAAATCGACAATCAGAAGTCTCATGCCCACAAGAGTTGAGCACGATGATTAACGCCATAATCGATGGTTGGATGATGCAGTGTGCAACATTATTGGTGCTGCCTTTCTTATAATTGATATTCAAATGGAACTATTGTAGGTAAACAGACCACTTATGATGGCAATCATTCTGTAACTTCCCTTGCATCAATGTGAACTATAGGGGTCGGTGGTCTCTGTGGATGACTATTTCCTTCCTTAAAATATAATTCTTCCATTGTCGACAGTCCTGCACAATGGAATACATCTCTTTGTCATAAGTGGGATACTTCTGGAATGTGTTTGAAAGTGTCTCACTGTGATATGCCACTGGATGCCCCTATTGAGTAAGGACTGCCCCAATAGCATAGTTAGTGGCATCTCTCTAGATCTCAAATGGTTGTTGCAAGTCTGGTAAAGTGATCACTGGTGCACAACAGAGGTGATATTTCAACTCTGCGAATGCCTTCTATTGAGATTCATACCAAAAGAATTTTTCTTTTTCTCCTCCCTTGGTGACTTGACTCAAGTGCCAAGTGATATGAGAGAATCCCAACAAAAACCTGCGGTACAAATTGGCAAGACCCAAAATGTTGTGGAGCTCTGCTAGAGTGGTTGGGATTGGATAATCCCAAATGACTTGGATTTTGGTTGGATCCACATGCACCCCCCATTCATCAATAATTTATCCCAGATATTGAACCTGGGTCATGCCAAAAGTGCATTTCTCCAAATTGGCACACAGCTTGTCTTTTCACATTGTTTGGAGAACCTGTCGGATGTGGTGGAGGTGCTCTTCCCAACTCTGGCTAAAGATCAGGATGCCATCCAAGTATACCACTACAAATGAGTTGGTGAATGGCCAAAATATGTCATCCATCAGCTTCATGAAGGTTGCAGGAGCATTCGCCAACCTGAAAGACATAACCAACCATTCGAAAAGGCCCTCCTTGGATTTGAAGGCAGTCTTCCACACATCGAAGGGTTCGATTGGTACCTAGTGATATTTGGACTTCAAGTAGATCTTGCTGAAATATTCCCCCCTTGAGTTGGTCTAGAAGGTCATCAATCCATGGGATTGGGTCCCTCTTCTAGAAAATGATCTTGTTCAGTGCCCGATAGTCAATACAAAGTCTCCAAGTCCCATTCTTCTTCTGTACCAACATGATTGGTCTCCCACAGGGTGATGAACTCAACCGGATGTGACCTTTCTGTAGCAGCTCCTAAATCTGCCTCTTGATTTATTCATTCTCCAAAATGGATCGCGATAGATCATCCCATTGGGAAATGACACACCTGGGCTCAGATCGATGGAGTGCTTCACCTGACAGTGCAGAGGTACCCCTGCGGGGGAGGTGAAGATGTCCTCACACTCCTCCACGACCTTGTCCATCTATTATTGTCGTGCAGAGGGGTGCTGTATGGAGGTTGTGGCCACCATATTCTCCTTTCCCTGAGGGCATATCATTAGGGAAACAAATTTCCCAGTTTTTGAAATGAGCTTACTACATTGTTTTGCAGTAACCAAAGAGATGGTGGTAGGCAGTGCTACCTCTGGTATCCTGTACAACTTATTTCCCAAAGTAACATTAACAATGTGAGGCCTTGACTCATACACAACATGTCACTTCCACAAGTATGGTTGGCCTAATAATAAATCATAAACATCAAAGGGAGAAACATCACATAATACCTCATCCGTGAAGGGCTTGATGCTGTATGGAAGGCAGCACTAGTAGCTCACGTGAAGATCCCGTCCTTGGTGAAGCCACCCAATGGTGTACGAGTATGGGTCTGTTATGGTCGGTAAGCCTAGCTGCTTCACAACCTCTACCAAAATGTGGTTCTTTTGGCACCTGCTGTCCACAATGAATTGTAGTGGGGAACCCTTTACCCACATATAGGAGTGGAGGAGGCACTCCTCCTCCTCTGGATCTTCGAGTTCCTCCTTCTGGATCTTCATGGTGGCAATGGTGGAATTGGGCTTTGCATCAATGATCTACTTCCCTTTTTCATTCCCCTTGTTGGGTTCTAACTCAGAGTCGAAACATGCATCTAATTCCAAAGCCTTCAGCTCGGCCACCAATGACTACTTGGACTGACACTCAGTTGTGTTGTGAGTGGAGCTCTTATGGAACTCACACCACTTTCCCGTGTCCTTCTTTGGCTTCACAATGTTTTTCTCTACTTGCAACTTTGGTGGGTTGTCCTGGGCCACCCTGCCCTGACTTTTTCCTTTGTTTTTCGGTTTGGGGACACGTTTCCCTTGCTTCGGATTCAAAGATCCAAAGTCTCGCTTCTTTTGTTTAAACTTTTGCTTGATCTTGACAATGTATTGGTGCGTCGTTTCGAGAAAGGAGATGTCGAAGAACTCCATCTCTTCCTGGATGTACCTGTGTGGGCAGCCGCAGTACTTGAGTACCAATTTTTTCTCAGAATCCTTGATACCCAACTTCGTGTGAAGGGTATGAAAAACATTGGTAAAAGCTGGCACATCTTGGTCCCTTCCCTGTTGTAGTGTTGTCCACTTTATTTATTTATCCTCATAGCTACCGATAGGGTAGTACTTCTCCTTGATGGCATCCTGAAATGAATTCCAAGTAGGTGCAGCTGAAAAAAGTGAGCTCGTATGTTCATCCTTCTGCTCACAATACGTTTCACACCAGTCCTTGACGGGGGGGGGGGGGCATCTTTGAGAAGAGAAAAAGTAATCTTTTCTCAGCTGAAAAAATCGTGAATAGAAAAACATCCTTCTAGCAGATTTAACCATTTATCCACGGCATCTGCATCTATTTGGCCCTCAAATATGGGAATTTCAAAGTTCACTGTTACCTTAAAATGAGTGGATCCTCCAAAGTGACGGTTGGATGTGGATGCACTGTCGGTGGGATACTGTTGAAGGATTAGGGAAAAGTTATCCATCATCACATTTTCTTGTTTCTCGAGGGCCTCCTTGAGCAATATTTTGATAGGATCTCCTGCCCCCTCATCTTTTTCTTCTTCCCCCATGGGCGGTCATCGGGGGTTGCGAGGCTAATCTTGCAAAGGTTCAACTATATCGAGCCCTAACTCCTTAGATCTGGACCTCATTGGGGACATGCAAAGAAAAACAAAGAAAAAGCAGGCCGCTCTGATACCACTAATCTGAATTTAAACAAGAATGCAACAAATCACAGATATAACCATAAATACAAAGATGTAGTAGAAATAACACTTCATTTCATTAATACCAAATATTAAAATATGTTTACAAACAAAATGGAAATATGACTAGCTTGGGCAATGGTAGCTTATCTCTGAGAAGATGTGTGGTGGCTACATGACTATGAACTATGTTGCAATGAGGATCAAAGGCATATTTATTATAGAAACAAAGGAAAACCCTAAACATCCCAAAACCTTAGCGTACGAGATGAAGCACCAAACTATGGGCCCCATTTGGGTAAATTGATACATCAACTTCCCGAGGTCGTAACTTTGGCATACAATCTCCATTTGATGCGCACAATACCTCGTTAGAAAGATCTATCCAAAGACTACAACCTTTTCATGACCAACGTTAATATATAACCCTTGTTAGTCCAAGTTTCTCAAAAAAAATCGTTTAGGGCCTCAAAACCGCTCTAGAAGTTTAGGACCCGAAAAACTGCCAAAAATAGTAAATTGCGCTACAAATAAGGAAACTGAAAGAAACAATGGTGGGGTCCCAAGTGGAATAGAAGGGTGGCCACCATTATCCACCTGGATCATGATTGGACAGAACATGTTGGTAGAGATGCAACAAGAAATGTAGGTTATCAAGAAGAATCTAAAGGCATCACATGTTAGATAGAAAATTTATGCATACAAGCATGGGGAATTTAAGGAGTTTAAGTTTTGGGATAATTTTTACTTGTGCATCAAGCCCAAGAAGAGCTCCTTGAGGATAAGGTCATGTACCAAGTTGACACCCACAGTGAAATTCCATGATGTTTTCCATGTTTTATTGCTTAAAATAATGTGAAGCATGTTGATCATGTAATTGACTGGTCTATATTGCAGGTGGAGCTAGAAGGAGAATTATAGTCAGAACCTCAGTGCATATTGCAGTGAAAACAACTCATGCTATAGAACCAAGAAATAGAGGAAGTTAAAGTGTTTTGGAAGCACTTTGGGCGATGAAGTTACATGGGATATGGTTGATCAGATGCAGGCTATGTGTCCTTCATTATTTGCTGGTTGAGGAAAATGATTTTTGTTTATTTACATATCTATATGGTTGTTATTGTAAATACAATGATATGTGTTATAAAGCTCCAATGGGTGGTATGGTTTTCATGTTGTAATGTTTTCCATGTTTCTTTTGGTTTTCAACAGTCTTGTTGGTCATAGGGGTCATAAAACACTGAGGGAAGTTTTCTCTTGAGGGGGAATGGTATGTAACAACCCTAGGTTAAAAGTTCATGTAATAAAGTTAATAAAGGAAAAGATAAGACCAAGATCATGGGACACTTATTCCAAGTTGAATGTTGGGCAAAAAATCCTAGTGGGCATCACTTGTTTATTATGGCTAAGGAAATTGGTAAAGGCATTGGTAAAGGAGTTGGAAAGGAAAAGAGGCATTAATTGGCATTTTATTTATAAAAATGAAGGAAAATAGGAGAAAATGGAGATGAAAGGTCACATGTTTGCATGAGATGGAAATTGAAGGAAATTGAAGAAAATACAAGCCTCAATGATAACAAGGCTTTTGAGGATCCATTGACAACTTTTGTTGGTTTAGATTTTTTCAGTTCTTGGAGCTCTCTCTATTCTCTTATTCTATTGCACACATAGAGAATACTTGGAGAAATCTATCATTGGAGAAAAGAAATCAAAGGAAGGACAATGGAAGAAAAGTAAAGATAAGGAGAGCAAGGGACAAGCAAGGAAAAGTTGGATCAAGCAACTTTATTAGGAAGACTTGCATGTAGCAAGTTACATGTGTGATTTCCTAGATATTTGTGAATGCAGGGTACATGCATTTGTGTATTTGGTTCTCTTGTTGTCATTACATGGGTTTTGATGGGTGTGACAGTGTTTTAAACCTTGCCTTTCCATTTCCAGATAACCATCATGTGATGGGGTTCTTTTATTTCATTGGGTTTTGGATTGCCAGATGGTTTTGGAACTAGGGGAGGTGGTCTTAGGAAAATTCCCAAGGTTTGGGGATGGAGGTGGTTTAACTCTGGGAATCCCTCAACAAGTGGGTGGAGATAGGAAAATTCCTTAAGGTAATGGTAAAGAAATTATGAGGCATCCAATCAAGGACTAGTTTTGGTAGGATCGTGGTAGTCTGAGGGTGCAGGTGGTTTAATCTTCGGGAAGCCCTGGTTTTTTCATGTATTCGTTTTCTTATGTGATATATTGACCAATTTTAGTGAGATCAAAGGAGAATAAGGGTGAATGTGGTTTAATTGGCTGGAAGCCCTGGTTGGTTATATATTGAGTCCCATATTCATGCTTGGAATATGGAATGGGGGTGATTTTCTGAAAGAAATATTTGGTTAAGCCCAATCTATGGTCAGGTGGTACATGGAATTCCTTGACTTTGTTGGATTTTTCATATGTTATTAAGAGTTGTTTTCCAATTGTAATTTATGGGTACTTGTACTTGTTATTATGTAGCTTTGATGGTTTTTATATCATGGTTATTATTCTGGTTATATGTTGGTTTTAAGCATGGTTACATAACAGGTTCTAGCTATGGCTATTGATATTTTTTGATTAGTTGATGAATGGTTAATGAATGCATGAGGTAACAAATTTTATTGGAACTATTATGAGAGGGAATTATACCTTCTTGTTGATTCTCATATAAGATTCATACCGCTATGTTCATATATGCATTCATGACCTGTACACTACATGTTCACCATATGTTTGACGAAATTAATATCATGGTTAGGTCATGTTAGGTCAAGTCCTTGATCAATTTTTGTGTGAATGGTTTTTTCCTGATGTTTTTTATCATTCTGAAAAGTCTCATTGAGTTCAGGGTAATGGTATGGAGGCTAGCTTGAAATGGTGGCTCAAAATCCAAGACCAGTCCCTCTGAACTAGAAGTTTTGGGCCATAGCCACACCCTTACAGGCTTATGCATGTGGCTCGAGGCCCATAGCCATATGGAGGCCTTTTCATGCATGCAGTTGTGGGCCTAGGTGACTAGAAAAGAAATCCAGCTTAGGGTTTGGGCACTGGGAGTGGTTGTTTATCTCCTAGGTGTCCTATAACTCTTGAGGAAGACCAGCAAAGTTCCATTTTGTCAACTCCACTTCCTTAACTAGTACTTAAGAGGTTGGGTCATCTCATAGTAGCCTTAATCTCATGCTTACCTTGGCAGGCCAGTGGGTAAATGTGGGAGCAATGGTTATAGAGTGGTATTAGAGCAGGTTTCGTTCTCTTTGGGTGATATCTAATACCACAAAGTGGTATCCATTAGAGAAATTTCGAGGTCTAAAATGGGGATCCAAAGTAATATTATAATATAACAATGGAAATAGTAAAATAAGATTGCATTACCTCATCAAGTTTCAGAGGGGAAAAATAAAAAACTATGTTTTCAACTCATATTTTAAACTTATCTCCCTACGATTTTACTCAAATTTTGAGCAGGAACACCCGTTGGATGAAAACATTATTTTTTCATCCAAGGAGTACCCATGTTGCATACTTATGATGGTTCCTAATGAATGAAAATTTTGAAATACATGAAAAACGTGATTTCAATCATGTTTTTTTAATGTATTTCACATTTTTCTTGTAGTAGGGTCCATCGAATGTATGAAAGATGTGTACTCCTTGGATGCAAAATTAAATTCTACATCCAATGGGTGCTCTAGCTCATAATTTGAGCTATATCATAGGGATATAATTTGAAAATACAAGTTGAAAAAGTAGTTTTTTTTTGTATCTTTTTACCTTTTTACTCCAAAAATGGTGAATCATCCTCCATGGTTGACATCATCATACTGATTACTATTGGTTCTTATAAAGTTTATTTGTTTTGTACATTTTTGTTTTGAGGACTATTTTTTACCTCAATATTTCTCTAATAAGAGTAGGTTCCATTCTCTTTGGGTGATATTTGATACTACAAGGTGGTATTAGAGTGGGTTCCATTCTCTGTGGGTGATATCTGATACCACAAAGTGGTATCAGAGCAAGTTTTGTTCTCTTTGGGTGATATCTGATACCACAGAGTGGTATCAGAGCATGGTTCAATACTTGGTATGAATGGGAAAATTATGTTTGTCATGCATACATGTTAGTGTCTATATGGTTGTTATGCATGCATTTTAATTGTTATGGTTGTTGTGTATGAGGTTATTATATGCAGTTAGTATTACCATGCATGACATCAGTATATTGATATGATTATGTATATACATGTATCGGGCTAATATGGACTGATTTTGCATATGAGGTAACCTTCCCTGAGCTTCACTGAGGTATATTGGTTATGTTTGTATTTGGTTTATCTAACATGGCATGTTTGTGAGAAGAAGAATATCAAAGATGACTAGAAAAATGATGGATTCCAATTCACAAGCCTCTCCTTACAAGACAAATGAGTAGTACAGAGATGAGTACTCTCCAGACATAACAGAAACCTTGAGAAGTTTTAAAGATGAAATATGAAGTTGCAAGAAAGATAATGATAATATCATTCAATCACTGGAAAGGCTTTCTAGGGCATTGAAGAAATAAACAAAGGGAAATGGAGTTATCCTTCATAGTTTTTTAGATCTGCAGAGATAGGGAAAGCCATCGATTAGTTATGGATAAGAGGACAAGGCTAATGGGGCATATGGTAGTAGGCCTCATGGTGGACATAGTTTTGACATGGATGACATAGTCCTAGATGGTAGGTTATCGGATACACATGATAGGAGAGCGGTGGATATGGGTTGTACTCTAGTTCTGGTTCACATAGGTATCATGGTTATCATCACTATCATCCTTACAAGAGTGAAGGGATATTTGTTGGATGAATTAAAGAAATCTAGGTCACCTACATTCAATGGATAGTTGAAGAAATCATAAGATGCAGAGGAATAGTTTCTTGGAATGAAGAAGTTCTTTGATTTGCATGACTATATAGAGAACATGAAGGTCTGGATAGCTATTTTTAGTTTCAAAGGGAAAGAAGATATCTAGTGGGAATATGTGAAGCATGTTAGAGACATTAGGATGGAGAATTTGAGTTGGAATGAATTCAAGATTCTATTTAGGAAGAAATATTTGTCAGAGAGTTACTACGATAGAAAATCCAAGGATTTATATGACCTAAACATAGTATCTATGATAGATGAGGAGTACTTGACTAAGTTCTTGGATTTTTTGAGGTATGTTCCTTACCAACAGGATGAGAAGAATTTGTTTTAGAGATTTATCAGCGGAATGCCATTAACATTTAAGGATCCAATTGAGTATGATGAGCCTTGGTCATTGGAGGAAGTCATTGCGAAGTTGAAGAACTATTATAATAAATTGAGGCATAAGACCAAGTCGAAGAAAGGTTGGAAAGGGAATGACAAGACTAAAGGTAAATGGCCACCGAAGCGGAAAGACCCTAGGATGTAGGTGAGAAAGAGAATGTTTCTCCTTACAAGAAGTTTAATGTAGTTGACAAGGGAAATGGACCCCAGCGTGGGGAGAAACAAAACATAGGTAGTGGGCCTTTGCAGTGCTGGATATGTGGTAAGGATCATCGCAAGAAGGATTGTACATTGTATTAGGGTGGTAGGCCTCATATCTATAGTGCTCAAGAGGTGCAAATAGTTGGGGATGCTGGAATAAAATTCCTCAGATCTACATTGAATTTGATAAGAAGTAGGCAGATCACAAAGCATCCATCATTCAGATGGAAGGTAAGCTCTGTGATCAAGTTATTTCTATTTTGATTGACCCTAGATCTAATTATAATTATGTTAATCCTGACTTGGTGGATAAGTGTGTTTTGAGAAAAGAAGTGCATGTGAAGTCTTGGTTGGTGGAGTTGGCTACAGGTACTAAGAAAAGAGTTCATCACTAGGTAACAACTTGTGCATTTGAGTTGAATGGTATATCTACACAACCACATTTGAATGTGCTTCCATTAGGATCATACAATATGCTTCTGGCTATGGATTTGTTGTACCTTCACAAGACTAAAGTGGATTGTTATGAGAAGGCTATTGAGTGCTTGGATGATGATGGAGAGAAGAAAATATTGCAGGGTAAGAAGAAGAGTACATTGGTGAGAGTGGATACATCTATGCAAGAAAAGTGCAGTTACAAGAAAGGGTGTGTATTGTTTGTTGTGCATGTTTCGTTTGATAAAGGTAAGGATGTTGAGGATGCAGATGTCTTGAAGAGGTATCCAATTTTAAAACAATTTAAGGTTGTATTCCCTAAGATATTTCAAAGGTTCTTCCTCATAGTTAAGTGGAATTTTATATTGAGTTGGTATTAGGAACAACACCGACATCAAATATGCCTTATAGGATGAGCACTCTGGAGCTATTGGAATTGAAGTTTTAGTTGATGGAAATGCTTGACAACGGATATGTTAGAAATTATATATTACAGAGCAATGGAACACATATAATATTGTAGAAATATAAATATAGAAAATGCATAAAACAAGAGAGACACAGATATACGTGGTTCACCCAGTTTGGGCTACGTCCACCCCGAACAGCCAGCCCTTCCTTTTTATTATCCAGCAAAATGAAGAGACACAACCTATAGCAAATTCATTGTAATATCCTTTGTTTTCTCTCATAGTCTCACCTCTCTCTGCTTCTCACTCTGAGAATACACATATATTACACAGTCTCAAATACAATACCCTCATACAAAGAGAGGTGTTGCCTTATAGGGAAAAAAGCCTTAAAATAAACATAAGTTCTACCATCAGATCATCTACCTAATGAACGACCCAGATTGACTAGAAATTACTATACTTTTACAAGGCAATTTTACATCTGTTTTTAGCTTCGGAGGCACTGCCCTCAATCCCCCACCGGGGGATTGCTAGCCCCCGGACCCCCTAGCCAAGGGGGTCAGGCCCCCCAAACCCCCATGGGGGGGACAAGTGCCCCCCACACCCCCCCGTGTGGAGGGGTGTACAAACTTCCTGGGGTATATATCTAGCTGAAACAAAGACCTATGAACAATCATGCTCCACACACAACAATCTCCCACTTGGAGAATGATTGTAGCAACTCCACCGCTGCTTCATTTACTGGAAAATGACTCCTCTTTGGACCTAGTTGTTTCTCATATTCATCGTCATCCTTGAAGACCAATTGAAACTGAGCATGTTCTCAGTTTCTCCCTAGTTACAACTTTTGTTAGCATGTCTGTAGGATTTTGGCTAGTGTGTATCTTTTCTAGCTTCAACTCTCCATCTTCCAACACTGATCATATGAAATGGTACTTGAGCTGTATGTGTAGTCCTGGAATGAAATGTTGAGTTCTTTGCAAGATGAATGGCACTTTGGCTATCACTATATAACGTTCCCATATCATGCTCCTTACCCAATTCACCCATAAACCTTTGTAACCAAATCATTTCTTTACTAGCCTCTATAGCAACAACATACTCTGCTTCTGTTGTTGAAAGTGCAACAACACTTTGGATTTTTCAAACCCAACTGACAGCTGTTCCACCAACAGTAAATACATATCTTGTAGTGCTCCTCTTATTATCTCCGTCACCTGCCATATCTGCATCAACATATCCTTGTAGAGAAATGTTTGAACCACCAAAGCATAATGCTTGATTTGTGGTACCTTTCAAATATCTGAGATTCCATTTCACTGCCATCCAATGTTCCTTTCCTGGATTGTTCATGTACCTACTTACAACTCCCATTTCATGTGCAATATCGGCCTTGTGCAGACCATTGCATACATTAAGCTTCCAATTGCTGATGCATATGGAACTTTAGACATATAATCCATGTCTTCTTGGTCTTTGGGCACATTTACTTACTAAGTTTGAAATGACTAGCAAAAGGTGTACTAACTGGCTTTGCATTGTGCATGTTAAATCTTTTCAACACCTTTTGTATGTACTCATTCTGAGACAATGTTAATTTAAGATTTTTCCTATCTCTAGTTATTCTCATACCAAGGATTTGTTTTGCAGCTCCCAAATCCTTCATTGCAAATGAATTTGCCAATTTTCTTTTGAGCACATTTATTTCCTGCATGGTAGACCCTGCAACAAGCATGTCATCTACATACAATAACAATATAATATAGCTACTATCATTTTGTTTTTTCAGATAAACACAATGATCCGAGTGACATCTAGTATAACCTTGTTTAAACATAAACTTGTCAAATTTTAGATACCACTGCCCTGGAGCCTGTTTTAAGCCATACAAGCTCTTCTTCAACCTGCATACAAGTTTCTCCTTCCCTTTCACTTCATATCCTTCTGGCTGCTGTCTTTACATCTAACTGGTCAAGATGCAAACCTTCAACTGCTACTAGACTTAAAATAGTTCTGATTGAAGTCATTTTAACAACAGGAGAAAATATTTCATCAAAATCAATATCTTTCTTCTGTGCAAACCCCTTCACCACAAGTCTAGCTTTGTACCCTTGTTTTCCTCCATCTTCTTCCTTCAGCCTGTAAACCCATTTATTCTTCAATGTAGTTTTTCCTGCAGGCAACTTGACTAAGTTCCAAGTCTGGTTATGCATTAAGGAGTCCATCTCTTCTTCCATGGCTACCTCCCACTTCTTCATGTTTTCAACCTGCATCGCTTCTTTATAACATTTGGGTTCACCAGAATCAGTGAACAATAAATAATATAATGGAGAGTATCGTTCAGGGGGTCTACTTATCCTGGTAGATCTTCTAACACTACTTTCAAGTGTTTGGGGTGCCTGTTGCTGTTGTGGTGGTTCCTGTTGTTGTGGTTGTTGATTATTATTATTTTCAGACACCTTTACTTTTTTAGTGATTTCATCAAGAACTGCGTATTCCTTGTTTTCTTTTTTTTGTTTCTTTTCCTGCAATTGATTCTTATACAAGACCTTTTCATTGAATATTACATCTCTGCTCCTAATGATTTTGTGATTTTTCTAATCATATAAACGATAACCAAAATCATTAATACCATATCCAATAAAGGTACATTTCTTTGACTTTGCCTCAAGCTTTGTTTTATTTTCTTTATCAGTATGGACAAAGGCCCACAACCAAAAGGCTTTAAAAAATAGTAGTTTACCTTTTTTCCTGTCTATGCTTCTTCTGAAACACCACCATCCAAGGAACTTGAAGGCCCTCTGTTTATTAGATAAACATCAGTATCTACAACATCTGCCCAAAACTGTAAAGGCAATCCTGCATGCAATCTCATGCACATTGCACGCTCCATGATTGTTCTGTTCATCATTTCTAACACACTATTTTCTTGTGGTGTTCTTGGAACTGTTTCTCTCTGCGAATTCTATGCTCTGAACAGTGCCTATTAAACTCTTTGTTGCAATATTCACCTCCATTGTCTGATCTAAGACACTTCAATTTCTTTCATGTCTCAATCTCAACGAAAGCTTTCCATTTCTTGAAAGTATCAAATACATCAGATTTATTCTTAATACAATAAATCCAAGTTTTTTAGTTGTATCATCAATAAAAGTAACATAATAACAAGAGCCACCGAGAGATGATACCTGAGCAGGTCCCCATACATCTGTATGCACAAGCTCTAATTTTTCGCTCTTCTTTTCTTTATCAACTTTGAGAAATCTGACTCTCTTATGTTTTCCGTAAATGCAATTCTCACAGAAGTCCAAATCAACATTCTTCAAACCCGTCAACAAATCCCTTGAGTGAAGAATCTTCATCCCCTTTTCACTTATGTGTCTGAGCCTATGATGCCATAACGCTGCATCTGTTCCTTTGGAAGTTAAAGCATTAACAGAGTTAGAAATACCATTGCATAAGTACAATGTACCAACCTTTTCGCCTTTTGCTATTACCAGGGCTCCTTAGGTGACCTTCCAAGCTTTATCTGCGAAAGTTGTCACACAACCTTCACCGCCTAACTGCTCTGTTGAAATCAGATTTTTCTTTAGATCTGGAACATGCCTTACCTCCTTTAGTAGCCATTGGTTTCCATTCTGCTGTTTTACAAGAACCTTACCCATTCCAACAATTTTACAGGGTTTATCATCACCCAAACGAACTTGTCCAAAATCTCCTTGAACATAGTCCTGAAAGTATTTCTTATCAGGTGTGGCATGGAATGAGGCCCCTGAATCTACCACCCAGGAATCAGTAATATTTTTGAAAGAAAGAATCAAAGCATCTTGTAACACCTCACCTGTCACATTTGTTTCATGATTGTTTTCTTGCTGCTGTGAATCTCCTTCTTTTCCCTTCCGAGATCTACAGTCTTTCTTTAGGTGTCCTTTCTTTCCGCATTTCCAGCACACTATCCCCGATCTGGACTTGGATCTGCCTTTCCTTGATTTACTGCGATATCCTGAGCTCTTTCCTCTTTCCATTTTTCTTCCTCTAGACTCTGCACTCAAAGCATTTCCCAATGTCTCACCGGAGCTTTTCCGTCGCATTTCCTCGCTAAGGATAGCACCGACAACATCATCAAACTTTAAAGTACTAGATCCAGAAACGGAGTTACTAATGGCCATTACCAAACCATTCCAACTTTCTGGTAATGAGCACAAGAACAACAGAGCTCTAACTTCATCATCAAAGTTTACCCCTACAGAACATAACTGACTTGTAACAGTATTAAAATCATTTAAATGATCTGCAACAGATCCACCTTCCGACATCTTCATATTAAATGACCGTTTCATAAGAAATACATTGTTTGAGGCCGAGGGTTTTTCATATAGTTGCTCCAACGCCTTAATCAAACCCTCTGTCGTTGTTTCCTTCGAAATGT
>APFE031131528.1:46863-86337 GCA_000404065.3 Pinus taeda
TTCTATTATCCAGCAAAATGAAGAGACACAACCTACAACAAATCCACTGTAATATCCTCTGTTTTCTCTCACAGTCTCACCTCTCTATTTCTCGCTCGGAGAATACACATCTATTACATCGCCTCAAATACAATGCCCTCATACAAAGAGAGGGGTTGCCTTCTAGGGCAAAAAACCCTAAACTAAACATAAGTTCTATCGTCAGATCATCCACCTAATGAACGGCCCAGATTGACTATAAATTACTATACTTTTACAAGAAAATTTTACATCTGTTTTTAGATTCGGGGGTGCTGCCCTCGGACCCCCCAACCGGAGATCGTTGGCCCTCGGACCCCCAGCCGGAGGGGATCGGCCCCCCGAACCCCCGCGGGGACAAGTCCCCCCTTCACCCCCCCTCATGTCCCCCCTTCACCCCCTCATGGAGGGGTGTACAAATTCCCGGGGTATACATCCGGCTGAAACAAAGACCTCTAAACAATCATGCTCCATACTCAACAAATCCTAGGGAGAAATTGTCCACACATAACATGTCACCTCGACGCTTTTTACATTGGGTAGCTGCCACGATTGCCCGGTCCTTGTCATCCCTGTACTATCAAATAATGTGCAAAGGGCTTTCGTTCTGGGAGACAGACTCTGGGAAATGGGAATTATTCCCCTCAACTATCGTCCCCGACTCCCATTAATTGTCATCTTAGGCCTTTTAAAAATGTGCAAGTCATTTTACCTCCGGGAACGGTCACCAGTACTCATGGCCTCTTGTTAGTCTTGTACCAATATATTGGCCCCACTTCACTTGGCTCGTTCCACAATTAACCAACTCCCATGTCATCCTAGTGCTCTCCACATCACCCTGACCTCCTCTGTATTAGTCGACCTCACACGTCAGCCTAGATCTAAATCATTCCAGTGCCTCCCTCGCTTGCAACTCTTTTAACCTTTCAAGGAGAGACTCTCGTGACACGCTACTTCGACTTGTCTCTTGACAAATACTTGTTGACAGAACTTGGTTCCATCTCCCGACTCCTGTCAAATGACGAACCTCTGCAGAAAGGGAAAATGAGTGCTCACCTCTTTCGCCTATGTATGCAGACCTCGGCTCATTTGTGCTTATAGGCCCTCATAATTCCCCTCACTGCATACTCCAATCTCAAATCCTCAAGGGCTTCAACATAAAATTATCCAGGGGATATTACATGGACATGAATGCCTTTGTCTTGCTTATGGGAATTAAATAAATCCAAGCCACAATGCAATACCTTGCAATGTTAGTAAATACAAGTGCAAATTCAAATATATATAAGATTGTAGAAGCACTGATTTGAGGCATAAGTTAATCCAAATCACTCTACACACTGCTTATTTTATTAAACTCAAACAATGAATAAATACAACAACAAGCTTTCTTTTGGATCCATGAATAGTGGATCAGATGGCTCAATTTTGGTTTAAAAAACAGAAGCTCTCGAATTTCTCAAACAACATAACAAAATACTAAATTTACAAGTTTACATGGCAAACAAAGAGTTTTCCTAATTTAACCAAATCCACACATTGAGGAACCAACTCCTTTGGTACAAGTTTTTGACCTTCTTGGTCAATCGAGCTTTTGTCGATGTTCCTACATCATACTCCCAAGGGAAAAAAATTCATGATCTCCTGATCATGTCTTTTGCTACTAAAGTCCTCCTAGATCCCAAATTTTATGTTGTAACTTGCCATTTTCCATATCATCATGTTGTTGTTCTGTTACTGCTTGTAACCATCTAGGATCCCAAACCTGATTTTGCTTTTGTGCAGTACCTCTGCTCTAGTTTTCATTATCAATCATCTGCCCATAACTGTAGCGATTATTGTTTCTCATCCAATTGAGAGTCTTTATCCTCGATCTTTCTCCTTTCACTTCTGCTTATTGGTTGCCGCCTCCTTGAATTCGACACATTACATCTTGACAAAACATTGGGAACTTACACCAATGACTTCTTAAGGTTCCAAAATATTTAAAATCTTGGTTCATGCATCCTTTGTCAGCGGCTCTATTTTGTGTTATTATCATCATTTGTTGTCTCCAAAATGCTTCCGTTAACTCTTCTAGTGTAATGATCCATGTTTTCTTGTCTTGCTAACTTATAAAGGTTATATTACACAATTCCTTTGTTATTTTTGTTGTCCACATATTCATTATCTCAAGTGGGATCCTTTCATCCTTACAACTAAAAATATAGAAACAATCCTCCATACACTGCCATTTTACTGCAATAAATTCAAAATTTTGTCAATCGTTCATTGTATCCATGTTGCATTCAACTGCATTTTTACCTTCTCCAATGATACCCTGATTTCCACTTCCTCCTTGATCTGATGGAAAAATCTGATTATATATTGCAACTGTACATTCCTGGAAATTTTCCTTTGTTTCAACAATGCTCTGTATAAGACTTGTAAAAAATATTATTCTCCCGTTCCAAGCCTTGTCTTCTGGATTATCTCCATCACCAAGACCTCTTAGGTTATCTTCATCTGCACAAGTAAATACATCTCCAAAAACATCCTGCAAAATACAATTAACATTTAAATTTTTTTAATTTAGAATCAAATTGTACTTTGCATTTATCTCCTCCCCCAAATTCTTTGAATGTGCATGTTGCTGATATGCACGACACAATAAAATTGCCATGTCCTTCCTTATCTTTTCTTCCATGGTTGCACTGGTGCACTCCTCTATCAACCATTTCATATTTTTGTAGTTCAAGTCATTTCAAGCTCAATGATTTCTTCCATGCCTTCATTTCTGTCAAATTTCTTCTAATTTCCTTCAACGTTTTCTCCTTGTGCCCCTGTTGGTTTCAACCTGTCGCTTTGACACCCATCAACCTGTTGAACATTTTGTTCTTTATCAAACCAAAAATCAAACTGATTGTTATACCTTTTACTGTCTTGAAGAAATTTCTTCCATTTAGTTATCAACATATGATGTGTGAGAGTTACAAGAGTCCTCTCCCACTTCCTTTCACAAGTCTTCAAGCCGTCTAACTACTGAAAAACTCCACCACAAGGATCCTTTTGTTCTCTGATTTATTTCAAACGATTACTCCATCCTTTGTTTACAAAATCCTTACATTGATTTGATGTTTCTCCAAATTCAATCAGTCCTAAAAGTTTAGTTTCCATCTTGTTCTCTTGGAAAGGATTTTGTCTTTGAACCCTATTGTTGTCTTCAAAAACAACACTTTTTCTATCTTCTGTTAACACATATTCACACTTATTTAACAAAATGGAATTTACTACAGATGAATTCATTACCCCAATTTCTCTATCTTTACGTACAGGTTGTTGTACTACCTCTTCCAACAACCTCGATCCTTCATTGAAATCCTCAGACATTGCCTCCAAGCATTGCTTCTCGTCCTCAGTCATCATTCCCTTAGCTTCATGTATGTCTCGTTCTCTCTTTTGAGCATTCTCAACAAATGTACAATTCCTTGTTTCTTCATACACATTGGCTCCTTCTCCATCTTTTGCAATTCCATGGCTACACTGAACATCATCAGTATTGTCCATAGATGACTTCATATTTTGCATCACTCTTATCACTATTTTGGTCCGTTCTTCCTTCCTCATAACTGTCCTCACAAATTACCTTTCCGCCTTTCTAACATGTACAAGACACTGATGCCTCTTCTTCCATAACAGGGTCTTGATTGTCTTCTTGTCCGTGACTTCTTATAGTCTTCTCTGAACTTCATGAAATACTTTGAGCTAAGTTCCTCTATCCAACTCCTCCTTCACTATCTTCACATTGTCTTGATTAACAATTTTCCAAAACATATGTCTTCTCCTCTCTTCTCTTCTGAATCTCCATTTGTTTCTAAAACTTTAAAAAACTCCCTAAAAATGATTAAATATACACTTAACAAAAGAAAATGAAACCAATCAAATGTATTATGGGTTTCCTTTTACAAACTTGAAGAGTTCCATCTTGAACTTCTTCATGAATTTCTTTAATGTTGTCTCCATAAATTGTTCTCTGAGGTTGTTCATCTTCAAAATTTGCTAACCGTCGTTGTTCTCCATAAGAGAAATTTTTCCTTTGTGAAATTTCTGTGTTTCCCACTATCTCTGACATTTCTTCAGCTCCATCGTATTTAGTACTTACAAATACATGCTCACACAAATAATTAAAATTAAAACCATGATACCCTTCAATGTTTGAAGATGCCTCTAGCATCCTTCTTGTTATTCCATCATCATTGTCTTCTTCTCCTAGGATTGGCCCTTTCTCTAGTTCACAAATGGATTCTCATCTTTTACTTAGCTACCCTGAGTGTCTCATCTCTCTCTACTCTCTGCCTTAACTTCTCAACAAATAACTCGATATGCCATTCAACCTTTTTCCCTACATACAATCCTTGTTTCAATTCTTCCCTGATCTCTTTATGTAGTAGCCTCTTCAAGTTGTTGAGTTCTGTGTATCTCATCCATCTCTTTGTAAAACTCTTCATCACTCATTTTCTTCTATTTCTTGCCAACTTTCCTGGCATACTCCTTCTTCTTGTTGTGACTTCCTCCTGAACCTTTCCTTTGACTGTCTGTAGTCATCTTCATTTTCGCTTTTGTGAGCTCCTGCATCCTCACTGTGAGCTGCAACCAAGCCTTCTCTTGTAGCAACCCTTTGTTCCTACTACCAATATCTCACTAAGTTTTCTTTTGAGCTTAGACTTTTGGTACTATTGGTTCTGTCCTCTAGACCCTTTTGAGCACTCCTTTGCTCTCCTCTGGCTTCCTCACTTTTTTTATACTTTCTTCTCCTAAGAACTTCCATTGTTCCCTTACTTTTAGTCATCAACTGAAATCTGCTTACAACATTCATTGTTGCAACCTTTTCCTGCCACAATCTTTACTTGCTCTCTTCCTCTTTTGTCTCAGCTTCCTCACTATAACTGTTACCACTGTGGTCTTCTTTCTGATGCTACCTGCTTCAACACTTCCAAATTAGTTGAAAACAAACCTCATTATCTATCATCATTGTTGCAATCTCCCAATCCTCTTTGCTGAATGCAAATCTATCTCAATCAACTATCCATCATCCCATACTTTGCTTCACTTGTTGCAATTTGATCAAAAACTTGTGCTTGGCTCTTCCTTTGCAATCCACACCCTACAACTAACATTTCCGTCCTATAATCTTCGCACCATTATAACAACTTTGCATACCTTGGCTTGAATTAGCAATGAAATTCAAATAAGAGGATCACTATTATAAACAATTTCTCCAATTCCAAAGAATTCACTTCAAACTCAGACCCTCAAATCCACTATAGAACCACCACAACCGAGATCTTCCATTATATAGCCCCCGAAGCCTATATATATATATATATATATATATAAGTCTAAAATAAAAAAGGAGGGGCTTACCTTGTATCAAAATCACTGGCTCAAAACCTTTATTTTAATAGTTGTTGAGACCGAGCACACATATCTATTATATATCAGGCACCCCTTTTTAAGTTGTTGGCGCTTTGATTTCTCTCTCACTCTTTGTGACATGACCAAGTTCGTGACCACAATGATCAATCCCGGGGAGAAATGGTCCACACTTAACATGTCACCCCAACATTTTTTTCAATGGCTAAATGCCACGTCTTCCTGGTCCATGTCATCTAGGTATTGTCAAATAATACACAAAAGGATTTCCTTGTGGGAGATGGACTCCGGGAAACAGGAATTACTCCAGTCAACTATCGTCCCTGATTCATGTTAATTGTTGTCCCGGGCCTTTTAAAATGCGCAAGGCCTTTTACCTCTGAGAGGAGTTATCACTACTCATGGTTGCTTGTTAGGCTCATACCAATATACTGACCCCACTTCACTCACTTATTCCAAATTAATCGGCTCCCACTTCGTCCCGACACTCTCTACATCACCCTGACCTCCTCCGTATTGGTCTGCCTCACATGTCAGTGCAGATCCAAATCATCTCAACACTTCCCTCACTTGCAACTCTTTTAACCTTCTAGGGAGAGACTCCTGTGACACATCACCCCAACTTGTCTGTTGACGAATACTTGACGACAAAAATTTGGTTTCGTCTCTTGGCTGATGCCAGATGAAAAACTTTTTTCGAAAGGGAAAATGACTAAGTGCTCACCTCTTCTGCCTGTGTACATAGACCTCAACTCATTGGTGCTTACAGGCCCTCATAATTCCTCCACTGTGTGCTCCAATCTAGAATCCTCAAGGGCTTCAACATAAAATTATTTAGGGGTTATTACATGGACATGAATGCCTCTGTATCGCTTATGTGAATTAAATAAATCCTGACCACAACATAATACCCTACGATTGTAGTAATATACATGCACATATTCAAATATATATAAGATTGTAGAAACATAGGTTTGAGGCATAAGTTAATTAAACTATATACTGCTTATTTCATTAAACTCAAACAACGAATAAATAAAATGTTGGGAAAAAAATTGAGAGGGCGAGGAGGGGGGTGTGTGAATCAATATTTAAACTTTCACAATAATAATTTTTTTTTCCAAACTGTATACGCGATTTTACATAAACCAAACTACGTTTGTCCACGACTATAATGAATGAGACCAACATATAAATAATAAACTTGTAAAACAATTAATTCATTGTTTGTTGAACTTAGATCAGAGTGTGATGCATTTACTAAGTAGTAAACAGAGGCAGTGAGAACATAATAAATCAACACACATAAGCATCACACATGAACACTAGGATTTTTTAGGTGGAAACCCAATGTGGGAAAAAACCATTGTCGTTGTCATCTCAGTCTTCAATCTTCTTATTATTAAAAAGTGTTTACAAGTTTTGTATTGGTGCATACTCTTTCCAATACATAGGCATCTACCTGCTGAAGACTACAACCTTCACTCATTTTCCAACTTCTACTGGAAAGGAACTCCAACCCCCTAGCTCTTGTACTGGTTGATATGATTACCAGTACGTAGGCACTGACCTACAAAAGGCTACCACCTTCACTCATTCTCTAGAGACCACATTTCATAAATTTTGAGACTGGATACTCTTGGTACACATCAATCACCACTGCAATATAACCATCAAATAAAACTGCATCAACCAATCACTGAAACCAATCAACTCTAAAGAAAAAACTCAATCAATCACTCTGAACAGTTAGATCACTATCACCAATACACAGAGCTGAACTCAAAACACTGCATCAAAAACTAGAACCAACTGCAACCTCAAAAATCATATGTTAGAATGTATATGCTACTTCAATGAGGACAACCTGCATGTATATGCTACTTTCTATAACTCAACCCGCATATACCTCTAAATATACTGAATCATAAAACTTTAGAGCCAAAAAATATACTAACCAAAGACATTCTGAAGATCTACTGTCATATTACATATTTCTAAACAGATAGCAACAAAAATCACCCTTCTTACTCAATCAATCGTCAACCAGACTTGATCTCCTTATACAATCATTTTAACTTCAGATCTAGTGAAGACATCATTGATAAACAACAGTAAAACAACAACACGGATTAGATAGATGAGTCATTTTTTAACAACAAGCCCTTCCTCTGCATACGCCACGTGCTGAATCACATGTATACGTGCCTTCACTGAGGCGAACTTGAGTACAGATTTGCAAATAATGACTTATAATTATGCATCTTTTCAAGACTTTAGATATATCCAGATCATAGCATTTAAAGGATAAAACATGTGTTAGCACTCAGATCTAGCCTATCCATTATCAAATCATACAATGATAATTCATTTCAGGTCTCATGATCCTATTCCAACATTGTATCCAAGGGTGCACAAGAATTTTCAAATCTATATCATAACCATAGCCCTTACAACACAAAATATACTTCAGATAGAAGTATTCATGAAAAACCCTTTCACTTAAACACCTAGCCCTTTGATTTTCTCCTCCTTATATACTTAAAGCTTTTGTTAATACCATGGACCAAAACAACACTTAGAACCTATGGTATTCTTAGACTGGATCAAGTGACCGTTATTCTGCTCAATATTGTGGACTAATACCATGGTATAGACCCTTGGTATTCTTTAACTTTAATTTTCCATCCTATACATGCTTTTTCTTCTATGAAATTGCATGCATATGCATACGCGCCTTTTATTCTGTGAACTTGCGTGTATACGTGACTTGAAGTAGGTTAAACAACATATACAACTTAAAGCATTCTCTTTCCTAAATTTCTTGATTTTGATCTGTAATCTTTTGTCCCATCATCCTATTATTTTCCGCCATTACTCTGTTACCTCGGAATTGACTTGTTACAATGTGAGTTTCTATCGTGCATCACTTTATCATTTCTGAACTGACCTGTGGATACATCTGGTTATATATGTGAGTTTCCATCAATTGCAACACCTGTATCATAATGCCAACGATATCCCCTTTTGGACTTGATGGCAACTATATTGGTGTTTATCACTTCAAGTTGTAGAACTTGTTAGATATATCAAACACAACCAAGATACTCTCCCCCTTTGACATCAAGGGTAAAGGGCGGACCAAGATATTCTCCCCCTTATTACATGCTAAGATGCACTATACTGTTCATGCTCCCCCTGAGCACATGAAAAGTCTGTATAAATATTTTTCAAAAGAATAACATGACTCTATAACTCAACTATGTGAGTATGACCTTCCTATCACCAATGAATCATACATACATAAATCACCCAACCAAGTTGGGATACATCAGATGTTCATACATGACTGAAAATTGCAAATATTACATCATATTTCCATGCATAGTGGGGGTATAAATTACATCATGTGTCCAAAAGGACTCATTCATAATAGACTATAACAGAAAGAGACATATTATTACATCATAGGTCTTTACATGACCTTTTCATCAAATGAAATTAATAACTGAGATCATAGCTGAATTCAACAACCACGATGCCAGTAATGCATAATATTTTGAAGGCTAATGCTCCCCTTGAACCTGTAATATCTGTGTATTGTCAACAATTCATTCATCAATCAAATAAACATCAATGAGAAAAACATCTCAACACATTGTATCCATAAAAAACATGCATGTTCGAAATTGATTTTGAGTTTGACCCATTGTTTTTCTTTCAGAAAAACACATACACTACTGCCGGCATAGAAACTTGTGTATATACAGAACTCTGCTTCATGCAATCCGCGTATAGAAAACAATCTTCTGATTTTGTACCTGTAGTCTGCACAAACTGGTTTTAATAGCGAGATAAGGCAGAAACAACTCCCAACTTTTGTCTGAGATATTCAAATGCTTCTCTGGGAAGAGTTTTGGTAAATATATCAACAACCTAATCTTTGGAGGGAACATACTCTAATTTAACCTTTTGTTCAAGCACTTGTTCTCTTAGAAATTAGTACTTAATGGGTATGTACTTGGTCTTGGAGTGCATAATATGATATTTCGAAATAGTAATCGCACTTGTATTGTCACATTGGATGGAGATGGGTAGAGAACATTTAATTTCAATATCTTGTAGTGTTTGCATCATCTAGAGAAGTTGTGTGCAACAAGATGTAGCAGCCACATATTCCGCTTCCGTTGTAGATAATGCAATCGAACTTTGTTTCTTTCTAAGCCAAGATACTAATCATGATCCCATATAAAATACACCTCCACTAGTGCTTTTTTAGTCATTAACATTCCTAGCCCAATATGCATCTGTATATGCATGAAGGGTGAGATCTGCATCTTTAGGATACCATAGACCAAAGTCTTGAGTTCCTTGGAGATATTTGAATATTCTCTTTACTTGTTGAAGATGTGATTCCTTCGGATTGGCTTGGAATCTTCCAACAATTCCTACCGCATGCATGATATCTGGTCTGGTCCCTGTTAGATAAAGTAGACTTCCAATCATAGATCTGTACTTTAGTTGATTCATTGTAGGAGAATCATCATTAGAACTAAGATTACATCATGTTACCATTGGAGTACATACTGGTTTGGAATCTTCCATTTCGTACTTTTTCAGAGTTTGCTTGAAATATTTAGTTTGTGAGAGAAAGATGCCACCTTTTGTTTGTTGCACTTGTAGACCAAGAAAATAGGTCAATTCTCCAAGTAAAGACATTTCAAATTCTTGGTGCATAACAGAACCAAAGATGATATCATCAACATAAACAACAATAATTAGCAGTTTATCATTCTCAATTTTTGTATATAAGTTGTTGTCTGGGGATCCTTTTGTGAAGCCTTCTTGTTGAATATATTTTTCAAGACAATAATAGCATGCCCTCAGAGCTTGTTTCAGTCCATATAAAGTTTTTTTGAGTTTGCATACAAGCTTTGCATCATTTCCTAGAACCAATCGTTCTAGTTGTTCAACTTATACTTCTTCTTCTAGATCTCCATTAAGAAATGCAGATTTTACATCCATTTGATAAACTTTGAATTTTCGAAAAATTGAAAGAGAAAGAAACATTTGTATGGCTTCAAGTCTAGCTACAGGTGAAAAAGTTTCTTCAAAGTCTATACCTTCTTGTTGTGCATACCCTTTACAAACAAGCCTTGCTTTATTCATAATTATCTCTCCAGTTTCATTCAACTTATTTTTGAATATCCATTTTGCCCCTATAACATTTTTATCATGAGGTCTAGAAACTAATTCCCAAGTATCATTCTTTTCAATCTGGTTAAGTTCTTCATCCATTCCCTTAACCCAACATTCATCTTTTCTAGCTTCATTTACATTTTGTGGTTCTATGGAGGATAATAAGGCTAGATAACTAGAAGATCCTACAAGAGTTTTTCTTGTTTGTACTCCAGACCCTTTTTCTCCTAGAATTTGAAATTCTGGATGATTCTTTTGTTAGAAAACTATATATTATAGAGCAATATATAAACACATAAAAAAAGAGAAACACATATATACGTGGTTCCCCCAATTTGGGCTATGTCCACGTAGAAACAACTAGTCCTTCCTTTTATATTACCCAGCAAAATGAAGAGATACAAACTACAACAGATCCACTGTAATTCCCTCTTTGATCTCACATACTTTCCTCTCCCTTTCTCACTCAAAATATACATCTACATCACTGGAATACAATTCCCTCATATATAACGAGGAGTTGCCTTCTAGGGAAAAAAACCCTAAATTAAACATAATTTCTACTGTCAGATTTCTGCCTAATGAACGACCCAGATTGACTACGAAATTACAACATCTTACAAGATAATTTTACATCTATTTTTAGCCCCCCTTGGACCCCCCTAGGCGCACATAAATAGGTAATGTTGCCGCCACATTATGAAATGGGGTCCAATGCGGCGACACTCCTGAATAAATAAGATAATCAGGCTCCACACCCAACATCTTTTGAACATACCTAGATGGAGCCTTTTCTATTTCAGATGTATCTGGTGCTTCATTTGTTTCTTCCTCTATATCATTTCGATTTGATACAGAAAAACATTCATCGTCTTCATTATTATCATATTATTTTGCTGATATCCCTTGTTTCGGATTTCTGCATGCTTCATTAATTACAACATAAATGCATTCAACAATTTTTCGAAATCTCTTATTATAACATTGGTATCCTTTACTTCTAGATGATAACCAATAAATATACCTTCGTCTACTCCAGGTTCAAACTTACCAAGTTTTTCATCAGTATTTTTGATGAAACATTTGCTTCCAAAAAATCTGAAGTGTTTTACAGTGGGAAGCTTACCATACGAAAGTTCATATGGAGTTTTATCACTATTTACACGTACATGAGCTTTGTTGAGAATATTTACTGCAGTATGTGCAGCTTCACCCTAGAAGGTGTCAGAAGTTCCAGATTTTTCAAGCATAGATCAAGCTATTTGTTGAACTGTTCTATTCATTCTTTCTACCACACCATTTTGTTGAGGAGTTATGGCAACAGAGAATTGTCTTTTTTATTCCATGTTGTTCACAAAATTCAAAGAATTCATCTGATATGAATTCTCTTCGCCAATCAGATCTGAGACATTTGATTTTTAGATCTAATTAATTTTCAACAAAAGCTTTGAAGACCTTAAACTTTTCAAATGCTTCATCTTTATGTTTTAGTAACCCAATCCAACACATTCTAGAAAAATCATCAATGAATAAAATGTAGTATTCTTTTCCACGAGGTGAAATTTTCATTGTTGGTCCACACAAATCAGTATGAATGAGTTCAATAGGCTTACTTGTTGATCCATCTTTGGCATTGAATTGAATTTTGGTTTAGTTACTGAATTGACATGGTTTGCAGATGGTACTTTTAGGATGATGATATCTAGAAGATCACGAACAACCTTGAGCCTGCATGATTTTCTTATGTGAGAAAAGCTTAGATGCCCCAATCTTTTGTGCCATAACCAGTTCTCTTCTGTTTTTCTTAGATATCATTGTTCTTAACGTCCTTCTAGTATATCTAGATTACTTGGAGTTCTTGTACCTTTGATTATGGTATTTCCTATGTCAAGCTCATGAATCACACATTCTTTTGATCGAAACGCAACTTCATTTCCTTGATCACACATTTGACTAACACTCAATAATTTATGCTTTAATCCATAAATATACATAACATTTCCAGATTTAACCTTTTCTTTTAGATAAAAATAACCTTTACCCTTAATGACAGCTGGTGTGTCATTTCCAAAAGAGATATTCTTTTCCTTTTATAAAGAATTGTATGAAATGAGTTTATCTTTATCACTTGTCATATGTTTTGAGCATCCACTATCAATGTACTACTGATTTTCTTGTCCTTCTGCAAACAAAGCTATGCCACATCTTTCTGACTATAGTTCCTTCTTTTTCCATATCTAGAAGTTTGATGATGTTTTCTCCTTCAGATTCTTCATGACCAAAGTTATTGCAAAATGAACATTCAATTTCATCTTCAAGAGGTGAAAAGTTATTATAAGATCTCTCTTCTTGATTTCTGTCAGGTTCCTTTATTTTTTTGTTTCTCTAGTCATGATAGTTTTGTAAGCAACACATTGAGCAACCTTATGACGAAAGTTATGGCATGAAAAGCATTTTCCATTAAAGAAGAAGTTTCTGTGATCATAAAATCTTTTGGTATTTTTCACCTTTTGGTTAGTGCTTCTATTGATGTTCACCCTTGGAGTGGGATGAGCATGATTTATCTGAGGAGTACCTTTAGGCTTTTGTTGAGGATTGATGCATTGTTAATTGATTTTTACTGCATTAAGATAACTTCTAGTGATGGCTGAGGACTTTTTCTGATTCGGATGTTTCTCCAGTGTATCCAAGACCTGTATTTATCAGAGGAGAACACTGAACCTTGATGATTTCATTTAAGGTTTATGATTCTTTATCAAATATAACATTAAGAGATTTTGTCTTCTCAAGTTCCTTTCTTAGACTCACTACTTCACACTCTAATTTTTCATTGTGATTTTCCCTTTCCGTGAGTTGATATGTCAAAGTGTCTATGAATTTGCTGTATTACAGTGTATGGAGAATGGAGATACCCTCAAAGGTCTTCCCAAGACCTTTGGCAGAATGTAAAATTATCTGCAACCGTCACAAAGTTACATGCATGTTCACAAATAATAACTAACTATCAAAGTAGGACAAATATATTACCTCAAGCCTCCGTGTAGATTCGCTGGAGAGCGCAATGCAGCTAGGTGGAAGTCCCCTAAGACGTCTCTAGATCAAGTCCTTCACATAGAAGAAACAAGCATAATCACAACATACAACCCTGATAACTAATACATGAATACATAAAAGAACATCTATTTACACATAACTAAGCTACTCATGCTAAAAGGTATTGGAAAAACAAGCTAATGAATGATAGTACCAACACCATGGAATAGACAGTTCAACTGCAGTTCAATATTAATGTTGGAAGAGTGATCACAACCATCTGTTGCATCAGCCTTCCCTTACCCCTCCATCTTCTCTCTCTCTCTCTCTCTCTCTCTCCCCCTCCCTTCTTACCAAATTCTTCTGATTTGAGACAATGCTCGACAGTCAAGTATGTTATCCTTTCAAATGATTCGACCTCTATCACCGTAGCCCTAGCTTTTCTTATGTAGCAATTGAGTTAGGGTTTCCAAGTTCCTCCATGAGTTCCTTAGGGTAAAAGCAATGAAATTGCCATGCTTTTCAGCTCTTTCTCATTTTCCTCCTTCATTAGGATTAGAAATCCCCCAAATAGGTCGAACTTGATATGTTTCCTTGCTTTTATTGAGTAGATTTAGGAGCAAATATCTAGATATTTATGAGTCAATTTGCTCCTTTGACCTTTAGAACTTCATTAGGATCCACTAACATTGTTCCCGAACTAACAACTAGAGTTAGTAGGGTCACTAACACACCCTTAGGCTTACCGAGAAGCTTTATAAAGTAGTTTGTTAATGTATAGCTAGCGTGAGTGTGGAAACAAGGCATGTGATCTTGGTCTTTGCTTTAGCTATCATGTCTTTCCCCTCTGAGATGATGAGGGGGTCAATTTTCTATGTGTGTAAATAGATGTTCTGTTATGTATTCATGTATTAGTTATCAGGGTTGTACGCTGTGATTATGCTTGTCTTTTCTATGTGCAAGACTTGACCTGGAGCCGACTCAAGGGACTTCCACCTAGCTACATTGCGCTCTCCAACAAATCTACACAGAGGCTTGAGGTAATCTATTTGTATTACTTTGAAAGTTAGTTATTGTTTATGAACATGCATGTAACTTTGTGACGGTTGCAGATAATCTTACAGTCTGCCGAAGGTCCCGAGAAGACCTTTGAGGGTATTTAAGCTAAACTCATAGGATGGTAGGATTCATATTGAGAGGTCGTCACAAGGAAGGTTTATCTGCGGGAGTGCCATGTTCAAGGGAATGACTGCTGCCAAACCACGCTTTCTAATACTGAATGCAGTTGTATTGTCTACTTTCCCCATCTGATTAGTTTAGTGAGCCCAGATGGGTAAACTCGTCTATCTTTTCATATTTTAAGGGTCTGAAAAGGACCGTGAAAAGAGCAATTCTATGCCCTATCTGATTAGTTTAATGAGTCCAGACAGGCAAATTCGTCGATCTTTTCATGTTTTGAGAGTCTGAAAAGAATCGTAAAAAGAACGACTTTATATCTTGTCTGTGTAATTTAATGAGTCTAGACTAGACAACTCGGTGATCTTTTCATATTTAGAGAGTCTGAAAAGATCATAAAGAACGACTCCATGGTGGTCCCTTTGTCATAGTTGTTAACTAGGTGTGACAAAAGGTTAATAATATACTTGGATCGGTTACTTTTCCGTGAGTTAATCTATTGAATCTAGATAAGGAGAAACCTATGTTCAATATATGTCGACCTCATTTTGTAACGAGTACGAGGAGACAGATAAACTCGTTTTTCGTCGTGGGTTTTTAATGAGTCACGCGATGACAAACTCAATACTTTCATCAAATTTTAACGAGTCAAATGAAGAAAACTCAAGGTATAATTTTCAGTTTATAAAGCAAGGAAAAAGAGGTAAAAGAACTACTCATTCCTTCTTCGTAGATTTAATGAGCCCAAAGAGGGGGAAAACTTGGGAATTTTTCGATTTAAGAGCGAGAAATGGTCCCAAAAAAGCAAGTGTTATTGTTGCTGTCATAGATTTTTGATGAGCCCGGTGACAAAAACTCGGGATTTTTCAGTTTAACGAGTGAGAAAAGTACCTAAAAGAATGCTCGGGTCATCTTTATAAATGTTTAATGAGCCTAAAGAAAAAACTCGAGATTTTTTCAGTTTTATGAGAAAGAAAAAAGTGTCTAAAAAGAATGCTCTAATGGTCTTTTTCAATTTAATGATCTAGAAAAAGAGCGAAAAAGAGGTGCTTAGACCGTCATTGTATTTGTTTAATGATCCCAATGATGACAAATAAGGGATTTTTCAGTTTTTAGAGCGAGAAAACATCCCATAAAAGAAAGTGCTCATATCTTCTTTGTAGTAGTTTAACGAGCCCAAATAAGGAGACTTGAGGTTTTTCAGATTAACGAGCAAGAAAAATACCATAAACAGAATGCTCGCTCTTCTTCGTGGTAATTTAACGAGCCCAAAGAAGGAGACTCAAGGATTTTTCGGATTAATGAGCAAGAAAAATACCATAAAAAGAATGCTCGATCTTCTTCGTGGTAATTTAGCGAGTCTGAAGAAGGAGACTCGAGGATTTTTCAGATTAACGAGAAAGAAAAATACCATAAAAAGAATGCTCGATCTTCTTCATGATAGTTTAGTGAGCCCGAAGAAGGAGACTCAAGGATTTTTCGGATTAACGAGCAAGAAAAATACCATAAAAAGTATTCTCTATACTTCTTGATCTCATGCTTGACAATAGAAGGGTCTATGCCATGCATTTCCTCATAAGACTAAGGGAAAACATCGCGGAAATCCTTAAAAGGGCAGGTGAAGCTCACAATTTCCTCAGGATTGCGATTGGCTCTAATCTGTATACTTTCCACGATGCCTGTCATGACAAAGATATCGATGAGCAATGGATTTGAAATATTGCCCATGTTTCCTTCCGAGTCCAAAGTTTGAATAGTCATATATGGCGAGGAAACGATTTCAGGTGCGTTAGGTGATAGGATTTGAAGAGGCATTGTGTCTGAATCAGATATCGAAACATGATGGTGCGAGTCCTCCCAAGTTCGCTCTTCTAAACTCATGATCTCTCTAATAGCTTCGTTTTTAGGTAGGATTTGATGGAGGGGATCGAAAGAAGGAGCCGTTATGGGAGGGGCGGTGGTACCGTTGACTGTGACCAAAGTGACCGGAGACTCGGATGCAGATTGAATGGCCTGGCAGGCCAATTTAGCTGGTGACAATGACATTTGTTCTCCGTAAGTGTCAATATCTGAAGGGATCCAAGGATCGGTCGGTTCGTGAGGAATGGATGAAACCATAGAGACTGTCTGTGGAACCGCGGGCGGAAGAAGAGGGAAATAACCCATCAAGGAAGAAGCCTTCAGTAGACCAATACCAATACTGACGTAAGAGTCAGGTACACCACCTACTAGGGGTACAGAGCTGCTTGGTAACGGCAAGTAATCAGCGGTGCAGAAAGACAGCTAGTCTACTGTAACTACCTTTCCGTCCAATGGAAATAGGATGCTGTGAAATACAGTAGATGCGATGGCCGTCATGGCATATGTTCAACTGCGACCCAACAAGAGATTATAGTCGAGTTTTTTATCTACGACTTCTATGTCCACTGTTATCATTTTCCCATACAAAGTGATGGGGTAGCTAGCTAGGTAACCTTTTGGGATTAAAGTGTGGTCGTCGAAAGCTTTAAGGGAATTCGACGGTGAGGATAGGGTTGGAGAACCTAGAGAGAGCCAACATGAAGCCGACATGATGCAAGTAGAAGCACCTTCGTCGATGACAATCTTTGTATACCTTTACCTTTCGAAGAAATTTGCACTTGAAATGCAAGCTGGTGGGAAAGGGAAGGTTTACACTTTTCCATGTCGAAAATTGCAAGCATGGAATCCTATGGGTGGATACCACCAATAGCTGAAAGCGAAGATTTCCTTTGTGTTGGCCATGTTTGTAATACTTCGAGCACTGACATAGCCGACGGCGCTTGCGTCAAGTCTTTTACAATGCTGTAGTTTTGGGCGGCACGTGTAGATGTATTGTGCAATTGTGCGTCGAAGTGCCCCTTTGGGGGGGTGAATCACAAGGTCAGCAACTGGCCTTTTGACATGCAAATCGTTAGGCGGTGGTGGGTTTTGACTTGAGGAAGGTTCCTCTGCATGAGCGATAGGAGCTACATAGGATTTGGCTCTTGTTTGTAGATCTACCGTTTCAAAGGTGTAAATGGTAGAAGATCCTTCACCAGCTGAAGGATGTTGCGAACCACTATTGCCCCCTTGTGGGGGTTGGGGTTGGTTTGCAATAAGATTTTGCTGCTGCTGAGCGGGGAAAGGATTATTAAGGACATTGGGGGTCCTACTAGTATCCTTTTTAGTAATGTATTCTATGCATTCTTGAAGATGCGGGTAGCGATAGGTCATGTGGTCTTCAACACATATTTTCAGAATCTGGTGGGTTTATCCTTTCCATCGTCAGGAGGCGCAGTGACCTTCTGTTTTGGGTTTTGCTACTTTGTTGACTGCTCCTCAGAAGGAGAGGTATTTTTCTTATTCTTCTTGTTCTTACCACCGGGTTTTTGTGTAGACTACATAGATTTTATCGTGGTATGAAGAGCAGTCGATTTGGTAGAGGGGTCCATTGACATCTGGGAAATGTGACTGCTGAGTTGTCTTATAGCAGCCCCACAGGTTGCGTTGATAATCCCATCGGCGTGTGCTCCGGGGTGCTGAGTAGCGGAAACATTGGAGTTACGAGGGGCATTGGCAATTATGTCGTAGAGAGTGCCAGACTGTGAATATATCAGATCTAAGTGTTGGGCATGACGTATGGATTGGTCTTCTGTGACCGCACCACGTAAAGCGACATCTTTAGTGATTTGTGGGAGTCGGGACTTGCAGAGCCAATCCACGAAGAGATAGTCTAGCAGTGACTAACCTCTGCCGACGTCTCCATTCATGTATATGATTAGAGATGTGGGTGTCAGTATCTTGACGTAATGAAGTGACGAGCTCTGTCCCAGTCTCATAGCACATGGGTAGCTGGAAGTGCTTTAAGAATTCCATCGCTAAAGATTCGAAGGTATTTGCTGACGCGCGTGGTAACTCAATGTACCACTTAGCTGCGTTGGCAGTGAGGGTGCAGGGAAAAAGACGTAACCGGACACTATCATCCACCATGGAGTTGGAAACACACCAAAGATGATAGGTGGTGATATGGGTGCCCGGATCCTCCCCTTGTTTCCCTTCAAACTTGGGGATGTCTGTTGATATTTTATGCAGGATCGGCGACCAAACTAAGTTATGATAGATGGGGTGATTTTTAAGTTTGTACAAGTCGGGGATTTCCAACATTGCCAAGAAAGGCAGAGTGTGTGGTGCCCCCGACTTGGACCAAGGCGATGACATATGACTTGAGAATCCTTGCGGTCCTTCCATCGTTTGAGTCCCAATATTATACATAGGCTGCGTGGTATAGTAGTTTCCTTGGGGTATGGCGTTGTAGTGTGGATTTCAATGGGGAATGTGATGTTGGGGTATATAATTGCCCCCAAGATAAGCAGTGCCCCCTTGATTCATATGAATTTGTGAGTAGGGTGCCCCCATGGATTGGTTGTGACCTCCTTGAGGATTCTCGCCCGCCATAGAACTAACCATATGTCCTTGATTGACATAAGGAATGCTCATGTCAATCAATGACCGACCATGCATGCCTGAGAATGGAGGGGGAACTGTTACGTTCCCGACTGGTATGTGCATATTGGGAATGCCCCCAGATACTTGAATCTGCGGGTTTGAACTATACAATGGATGCTGACCATATTTTTGGTGGACGAGAACCACACTAATAGTGCTATATTGAGCGTTATAAGGAGTGCTGTATGTAGCACTTGTCGAAGGTATACAATTTGACACTAAAGGGGTGGAACTGGCATCGGCTGGGTTCCATTCGTCGATGGTGTCATGTGAGTGGTTGTAGCTGGGACAAATGGGATATAGAGGTTTGCCATCAATGGTGTGGTGGTGACTGTCAACTGGGGAAGTGGTGGAGGACCAAAAGTGTCCACAAAGTTCCACGACCCGTTAGTCATCGATGGGATGGATGGAAATATTTCAACTAAAGAGACAGGGAGTACAGGTGCCACGGGAACCAAGAGTGGGTCCAACAAATTCATGAGCGGAGGGTTAAAGGGATGAAGAAATCCTTCGGTAAAGAAATCCTCCGGTAAACTTGAATTGTCGGTTGTCCAAATAGATTCCGTGTGAGATCTAGGAGACTGATTCCCCAAATATGGGGAATTTGGTTCACTGGAGCTCTACGGATCTTCCACAATGAGTGGAGGAAGTCCTAAGAATCGTCTAGATTGACAACAAGGGCCAGATGTAGCCACGGTGACCGTTAATTTTTATCAATAAATTTTATCGTGATATTTTTTAAAGTCTCAATGATAGCACATGGGTACCTAAAAAATATAAAAAATACACTAAATTGATCAATCAGCAAATAGAGGGAAATGACCCTGTCTGATAAGCACCGATCACTAGAGATGAAACCCAATATCGCAATGAATAATAGAGAGGGTTGGCTAAATGTACGGTTACGATTATCTAGAGCTTCACTCGAACCTCAGATTGAGGGGCCAAGTACTCTCGTGAAGACGAGCACCCTCCCAAAAACTGAAGACAAAGTAGGTCCATCTGTGTTAGGTACCGGGGCAGCCCACCTCAGTGACCTTGTGTAAGTCCCTAAAAGCTTGGCCACTAAGGATACGTCAAATCACAGACACTATCGGGGGGGACATAGTCACAGATACTATGCTGTGTGGGCAGGATGCCTAAGTCCTCGACTCAGCTCCAAAATCCCCAAAGGGATCCCCAATACACAGAATACCCAAAGGAGTTGCAAGCAAAGGCATGCTACCTTCACTTACAGTCTGATGTTGTCTCGTATTTAGCTCCACTTTGACTAGAGTGGTCCCGGTAGTATGAGTGCATAAGGAATTTTCTCTCTTTTAATGACACTAGTTTTGGTTTCTGATCTTGGGCAATTTATTCACTCTGCCTATCCCAAGATCCTAGCCTGAACTAATGTTTATTTGCTCAATAAAGAGTTATTGATTGATTTTAGGAAAATTTTATGTGTACTTTTTTAGTGTCTTCGGTAGGGGAGTTGACGTATGAAATGTGATCGGACTCTGACTCAAAAATCATGCACAAGACAATGATTTAAAAAAAATATTCAATTTGATGAAAACAAGCTGTATTCTACACGTGAGAATCTTTCACATATTCATATTTGTTCCATGCATCCTAGTCATTATAACACATGCATAACCAACAAAAATATTTCCAATGCTTTCCTAACAACTATTTGAAAGCAAAATAAAGCAGCTTTTAACCAAAAAAACTTATTTCCTAAAAAAAAATTTCTTTCAGAACACCGTTCTTGCTAACAAAATGCAGTTGCAGACCCTCTTTCAGTCCACGAGCAAGCTTCCTATCCCCTTGAGTTTGCAGACACAGTTGTATATCAAGATTTTAAGGGACTAACGCTCTGTAACAGTGGCCACATAGAGTTACTGGGTCCACTAACGCTCTGTGTATGCAAATAGAGAGCTTTATAAAGCACTGTGTAGTCTGCTAACCTGTGTTAGTTTGGGAAAATAGCTCAAAATATGGCCTTTTGGATAAGATTCAAGGCTGAATATGTGAAGGCAGAATGCAGAAAGGTTATGGTGGGTCAGAAAGGGAATGCAGAAGTATAAGGAGCTCTTAGAAGGAGGAGGAAACTGAGAACTGTCTGGGTAAACCGCGAACTAGATGTATAGTCCCCAGCGGAGTCGCCAATCCTACCATAGGATAAAATTCATGGTGTATGGAGAATGGAGATACCCTCAAAGGTATTCCTAGGACCTTTAACAAACTGTAAGATTATCTGCAACTATCACAAAGTTACATGCATGTTCATAAACAATAACTAACTATCAAAGTAGGACAAATAGATTACCTCAAGCCTCCGTGTAGATTTGCTGGAGAGCGCAATGCAGCTAGGTGGAAGTCTCCTGAGCCGACTCCAGATCAATTCCTTCACATAGAAGAGACAAGCATAATCACAGCATACAACCCTGATAACTAATACATGAATACATAAAGGAACATCTATTTACACATAAGTAAGCTACTCATGCTAAAAGGTATTGGAAAAACAAGCTAATGAATGATAGTACCAATACCATGGAGTAGATAGTACAACCAAAGTTCTATATTAATGTTAGAAGAGCGATTACAACCATCTATTGCATCAACCTTCCCTTACCCCTCCAGATTCTCTCTCTCTCTCCCTTCTTACCAACTTCTTCTGATTTGAGACAATGCTCAACAATCAAGTATGCTATCCCTTCAAATGATCCAACCTCTATCGCCATAGCCCTAACTTTGCTTATGTAGCAATAGAGTTAGGGTTGCCAAGTTCCTCCATGAGTTCCTTAGGGTAAAAGCAATGAAGTTGCCATGCTTTTCAGCTCTTTCCCATTTGCCTCCTTCATTAGGATTAGAAATTCCCAAAATAGGTCGAACTTGAGATGTTTCCTTGCTTTTCTTGAGTAGATTTAGGAGCAAATATCTAGATATTTATGAGTCAATTCGCTCCTTTGACCTTTATAACTTCATTAGGACCACTGACGATGTTCCCGAACTAACAACTAGAGTTAGTAGGGTCACTAACGCACCCTTAGGCTTACTGAGAAGCTTTATAAAGCAGGTTGTCAGTGTATAGCCAGTGTTAGTGTGGAAACAAGGCATGTGATCTTGGTCTTTGCTTCATCTATCATGTCTTTCCCCTCTGAGTCGATGAGGGGGTCAATTTGCTGTATAACAGTCCCCGAGCCTGCGAAGCCTACAAACAACTCCTTCAAAAACCTAGAAGAAAACTTGGAATCTCTGTCCGATATGTTCCTCTTGAAAAGACTATGCAATCTCACTATCTCCCCGATGAAGGCCTAAGCTACCTCACAAGTTGAATTAATAGATTTCACTGGAATGAGGTGAGCTATCGTGGTCAATCTTTCAACCAAAACCATAATGGAATCATGTTGTCTATATTTCCTCGGAAAACATGTGATGAAATCCATGGAAATGACCTCCCATTTCTATTTTGTAATTGGAATCATCTACAATAAACCACCAGGATGGTTACACTATGCTTTTACTTGTTAACAATCCAAACATCCAGCCACAAAACCAACTACCTCTTTCTTCAAATTCAGCCATTAGTATAACATCTTCACAACTTTTAGAGTCTTCTGGTATTCGAGGTGATTTGAATATGGCTTAACATGAAATTCCCTCAAAATAAGCATTAGGAGTTCACTGTTGTTCGACACATAGATCCTATTCCTAAATCTCACCAAACCATTTGTTGTGAGATGATACTCCTCATCCCTATTAATTGTACCCTATTATTGTAAATTGTGCTTAAGTTGCTAGTACTTTTCATCCTATTTTCTTGCCCATAAGATCTGATCCTATAAATTTGTTCGATATGAACTTATAGTTTCAATGTAATTTACCTGCACTCTTTTGCTAAGAGAATCTGCAACCCTGTTCTCCTTTCCCTTGATGTACCTGATCCTGAAGTCAAACTCACTAAGTGTGGACAACCATCTAGATTTCTTGGCATTCAGATTAGGTTGGTCAAACAAGTATCTCAACTCACTGTGACCACTAATCAAAACAAACCTCCTGCCAAGAAGATAGTGTCTCTACATCTTAAATGAATGGATAATCACTGGCAACACAATATCATGAGTCACATAATTCTGCTCATGCTCATTCAACTTCCTTGAATAATAGCATACCACCTATCCTTCCTACAATAGGAATCCGCCAATTCCTCTCTTACAAGCATCCATACACACCACAAACTCTGTTTAGATCTGCAATCTTTAGAACTATATCATTTGTAAGCAACTATTTCAACTACTTAAAACTAGTTGCACATTCTTCTGTTCATTCAACCTTCATTCCTTTCCTCTACACGTTGTAATAGAATAGGAAATTGGTGAGAAGTTCCTGGTGAACCTCCTGTAATAACCTGTTAACCCCATGAATGATCTAATCTCATCCACATTTCTAGGAGCTTCCCATTCCATGATAACTCTGATATTTTCCAAGTCCACTATTATGCCTTCCTTGGAAACAACATGTCCCAAGTAATGAAATTTTGTCTAAAAGAAATTGCACTTACTAAGCTTGGGATACTACTCATGCTCTCTCAACGATCTTAACCTAGTTTCCAAGTGTTTTGCATGCCCTTCCTCATTCTTAAAATATATCAATATGTCATCAATGAATACTGTCACAAACTTGTCCATATAAGGATGCAACACATTATTCATTAAACATATGAAATTAGTTGGAGCATTAATCAAACCAAATGGAACCACAAAAAACTCATAATGCTTATACCCTGTTCGGAAATCAGTCTTGTAAATTTCCTCTTCTTTGATGCGTACTTGATGATATACTGATCTCAAATCAATCTTTTTGAATATTGTTTCTCCCTTCAATTGATCAAACAAGTCATCGATCCTCGGTAATTGATATCTATTCTTGATTTCCACCTTATTCAGCTTCCTGTGATCATTCCACAACCTGAGAGTACCATCCTTCTTCACAAACAACATTGGTGCACCACAAGGTGACACACTTGGCCTAATGTATCCCTTATCAATAATTTCATTCAACTGCAGCTTCAGTTCCATTAACTCTGGAGTGCTCATCCTGGAAGGTGCCTTTGATGCTGGTGTTGCTCCTAGTACCAACTTAATAGAAAATTCGAATTCCTTGTGAGGAGGCGACTCTGAAATATCTACCGAGAATACATCCTGAAACTACTGCAAAACCCAATACCTCTTCAAGACTTCCACATCCTCAACATCCTTACCTTGTCACTGGAAGCATGCACTGCATACAATACACACCCTTTCCTGCAACTACACTTTGCATGCATAGTTGTAACCATTCCCACTGATGTAGGCTTCTTCTTACCCTGCAAGGTTCTCTTCTCTATGACATCATCCAAGCACTCGATAATCTTCTCATAATGATCCACCTTATTCCTGTGAAGGGACAACCAATCTGTACCCAAAAGCATATTGTATGAACCCAAAGGAAACACATTTAGATGTGCTGATGTAGGCATACCATTCAGCTCAAACACACAAGCTCTTACCCATTGATGAACTATTTTCTTAGTACTTGTAGCCAACTGCACCAACCAAGATTTTGTATGCATTTCTTTATTCACACCACACTTATCCACTAGGTCAGGATTAACATAACTATAATTATATCCAGGGTCAATCAAAATGGAAACAACTCGATCATAGATATTACCTTCCATCTCAATATTGGATGCATGTTGATCCTTCTAGTTGTTATCAAATGTTGCATTAATCCAAGGAATGCTCTAGCCCACATTCACAACTTTTTGTGCCTCTTGAGCATTGTAAATTTGAGGTTTGCCACCCTAATACAATGGACAATTCTTCTTGCGATGATATTTTCCACAAATCCAACATTGCAAATGCTCTCCACCACTACCTTTATTATGTCTCTCTAGTCTGAGGTCCATGTCCCTTCCCTATTGCATTAAACTTCTTGTAAGGAGCAAGATTTTATTTCTCACTTGCATCTTAAGTTCATCCCTGCTTCAGTGGCCAATTCCCTTTATTCTTATCATTCCCTTTCCAACCCTGCTTAGACTCGAACTTATGCTTCGATTTCTCATGACAATGCTTCAAATTTTCAGTGACTTCCTCCAGCAACTGAGGCTCACCATACTCAATTCGATCCTTGAATGCTAATGGTAGTCCACTCATGAATCTTTGAACCTTTTCCCTCTCATCCTTAATATACGACACATACCTCAAAAAATCCAGAAACTTCATCATATACTCTTTGTCTGTCACAGATCCCATCTTCAACTCATATAACTCCTTGGCCTTACCTTCATAGTTTCTCTCAGATAAGTATTTCTTTCGGAAGAGTCCCTTGAATTCATGCCAATTTAACTTCCTTGTCTTGATTTCTCTAACATGCTTCACATCCTCGCACCAAATCTTTGCTTTCCCTTTGAGCTGAAAATAGCTATCCTAACTCTCATATTCTCTATATAATCATGTAGCTCAAAAAACTCCTTCATCCCAAGAAACCGTGCTTTTGCATCCTCTGGTTTCTTCAACTCTCCATTGAATATAGGCGGCTTGGATTTCTTAAACTCATCTAGAAAGTATCCCCTCTCACTCCTCTTATAAGGATGATAGTGATGATGACCATGATACCAGTATAAACTAGAACTAGAATAGAACCCATGACCACTGCCTCTCCTATCAGGTGTATCCAAGAACCTACCATCTCTGATTGTGTCATATTTGTCTGACATTTGCCCTCCATGAGACTCGCCACCATATACCCCATTAGTCATGTCCTTCTGTTCATAACTGATTCGTGGTTGTACCTATCTCTGCAAATGTGATAAGCTCAGGAGGATAACTACATTGAATTCTGATTTCTTTTCGTGAGCCCTGACAAGTATTTATTGCGACTGAATGATCTTTTCATTATCTTCCTTGCAACTTCTGATCTCTACCTATGTTAGGAGAGTACTCATCTCTGTGTTGCTCATCTAGTCTATAAGGAGAGCCTTGTGGACTGTAATCCACCATTCTACTAGTCATCTATGATCTTCTTCTTCTTCCTACAAACATACCATGTCAGATAACCAAATATAAACATAATCAACATACCTTAGTGAAGTTCAGGGGAGGCTATCTCATCTACAACATCAATCCATATTAGCATGATACATATGTACATATAATCATATAAATATGTCAACATCATGCATGATAACACTAACTGCATATAATGACCTAATGCATGACAACCATAACCATGAAAATGCATGCATAACAACATGCATCTATCCCATCTAGTCCAATTATTTGAACCATGCTTTGATACCACCCTATAATGCCCCACCCCATATTTACTCACTTTTGCAATCCCTCTTGGTAAATGTGAAACAAAGTGCCACTATGACATGACCCGACCTCCTAGCTCCATTTAAGGAAGTTGGACCTTCAACTGAGACTTATTAACCATAAACTAACATCCTACAAGGACTACAGATCACCCAAGAGATGAGGAAACACCCCAATGTGACTAATAAAAGGTGCCTTTTAAAACTCCTAATTATCCCACATTAATTATCAACCCGGGAAAGTCCTCTTATTTCAAGGGTGTACACAGTATGTGGCTGCTATTAATCCAGAGAGTAATGTCTCCTAAATTGCAGTATAGATCTTTAAATACAAGAGTAAACAGATGCATCTAATAAATTCCAATTGCAATCATTAAAGGAAATATAACATCTAAACTTTAAGACTCGATCTTCTACCAAAATTGTAATCAATATTTACTCAAGCAATTCAACTAACAATGACATCAACTGAGAGTACAGTAGCAATAACTCATCTCTTCTTAACTGATTTAATCTAAATCAAACTCATTCTCTAGTAAATAATCCAAACAACAATGACATCAATCTGAGAGTCCAATAGCGATAATTAAACTTTTTACAGTTGATTAAATTGAATCCTTATCTAAGTAACTCAATCTGAAATGAAGGTGAACTGAATCAAACGATAGTGCTGTAAATCATATAAAGCAGAGATATTTTGTCAACACAGGAAAACTATAAATAGGAAGGAGATAAAATCACAGAAATTAAGAAAACTATCAAACCATCACACTTGCGAGAATTGGAAATGTATGACACAAAGAAAAAAGTTAAATCCACCAGAGGCCAGGCCCTTAGCCGCCAGCGAACACTGCTAAGTTACTTCAGATAATGCGAGGGAACAACAACTTCAATTATGTATTAATCATCGAATGTAAGTAGCATTACAACATAACTTTGTTCTCTCAACAGCGAGAATTTGTAATTAAAATTACAATTCCAATAATAACAGAGATTCCCCCCCTTTCTTCTTACAATCATCTCCTTTTATAATCAGAAAGGGTAAAAAATAAATGGTAAATGTGATCCCTCAGGATCTCCCGATCTTGAGGGATTCGCAACCGATTTCCAACTTCAGACATCCTTTCCTTTCTCACGTTGATCCTCCTGATTCGCCTATAGCCTTGTCCGCAACCGCCGCATTCCTTCATTTGCTTGTTGGTTTTTGCTGTTCCTTCGTTAGGGAACAACAATTGTCCCTTTTGTTGTTTTCCTGCATAAAGAAGGATAAAAGTTAGCTAAATCATAACTGAAAATAATTCCCTCATTTCTTACCATAATTCCTCAATATATTAACACATTAAGATATAGAAAAGATAAGAATAAGGAAAAGGATGATGAGATTAATAATATCTACATACCCATTTCGTGATTCAACATACTCCCCTGCTTAGCCTGTTTCATGTCCTCATGAAAAGCAAGTAATTCGTATGTAGAGCAGTTAAGGAGTAGGCTGGAAAAGGAATGTTGTAAAGTGGTCTAAAACTAGGATTCTGGGCCAAGAGATCAAAGATGGGCCTTTTATGTCCTTCAGGCAATTCGTATATAGCCCAATAGCCTTCAGTAAGATATCAAATGATGGGGCTATGGAACCGACATCCTAACCAATAAGGACCTTCTCTCAAAATGAGATTGCTATATGTGACAAAACAATCTGCAGCTAGTTTAAAATTTCTGTAATTAAATGGCTCTCTATCCTGTATACTTCTAGTGGAGATTGTCCACCTGAGCTTGGCTACAGCCAAGGAGTTTTCCTAAATGGAGAGGAAGTATTCTACACATTTCTGTACAATCTCTTTCTGAATAGGCCCTAAAATTTTAATCACCCCTTCCCTTGTCATCAGTTTCTTGTGATTGGAAAGCATTTGCAAAGGGTGCTTGGGTTCAATTCTTACCCAAAGATCCAGTCCATGCTCTTGTATTTGGAACGCATTATGAGCCTTAAACCATTTCAGTTGATTGACTGCAAACAAGATAAATGCTTGGAATTGAACATCCCCCACAAAAGGGTTGGGGTTGGGGTTCTTTTCCACCTCTTCCTCTAATACAAAATTGTGTAGGTAAAATTCACAAAGCAACCTTTGAACTTTTACCCCATGTTGTTTGCAACAATTTATCAAATCTTCAATTGTTTTTAATTCAATTGGTTTTCTAGCTCTCACGGCTTTAATTTTTAGTAGCAAGTATCATTCTAACAAAAATAAGGCATAATTATTGACAGGATATCTGCATGGCAAGACATCAATATATAATGAACAGATAGTGTCTGTTTGACTCATGACCCTCTCTAGTCTGAGCTTAATTTTCTCAATTTTCTCTTCTGCTTTTCGGTATCTGTCGAAGGTCTCGCTCTCTGATGTATTCATGTCCCGAAGCTGCTGCTGCAATTCTTGGTATTTTTGCTGAGAGACAGTTTCTTGTTCAAGCTGTCCTAAGGCGAGCCGAGCGTGTGCTAATTCTTCTTGAAGATTCAATATAATGGGGTCATTGCGTGTCATGACATCTTTGGCTTGAATGGTTGTCTGAATACTTTTTTCTATGAGAAGGGATGCTTACTGTCTGTGTTTCTTTATTATGGGAAGTCCAAACCTCTGTCTGGGTAGCCATGCTGTAGGAGGATACCACCTTCGTCTGAGTAGCTATGTTATAAGAGGGTACAACCTCTATCTAGGTAGCTACTTCTGCAAGAATTGGATGCTATTCCTTAACAGGTTGAGTGAGTATGGCATCAATTTGAGACCCTGTAGCTCTGCGTTCATATAGTTTAGTCTGAACTACTGCGTTTACTGTCTCCGGGGTTATATATGGAACCTTCCCCACTGATATTTATTTTATCTTTCTTCTGAGCCTTTTTACAGTTTTTCGAAGCTTCTGTTGTTCTTTCCTAAGCTTCTTTAGTTTGGCTCTATACTTTTTTAGAGGAGCAACTGTTATGTTAATAGTTTATGCTTCTAACGAGCCCGGTTGCTCATCCTGGCTTTGTTCTAAAAGAACCGTGTCCCTAGATTGGTGATCGTTTTCCTGGTGTATTTCTATTCCTTTTGTTTGGCCTATATTCTCCGTGTTTAGGCCTACCTGGCTGGGTTCTCCTGGAAGCGTGTCACCAGGTTGGTTAAGCTCTTCTTGAATGGCCTCTGCACCTGTTTCCACTTCCCGGCTTACATTTTATGTGGAATTATGTCATGGCCAGAGTTATCTAGAGATTGGGTTGCTCCCAACTTAAAATTGAGCAGGCTTTCAAGCTGTATGAAATCATTCATATTGGCCAGGATCTGAGCCAATTCAATATCGTGCAATAATTCACCTGGGGGACTTGTATTTGGTGTTGAGGGGAGTCCTGATTCATTTCTTTTCTCATCTCCAGAATGCCCTGTTTCTTCCTCATGGTATGATTCAGGGTTATCCTGTCCTTCTAGCTACAAGTATTGCTCACTTCTTGGGCTGGATAGGTCTATGGGTTGGTTGATAGTGCCTTGGGAATTTTCGGCCACTCCTAATTTTGTCCTCAGCCTGGTGGATTGTCTGCGCTTTTGGGGTATGTTCCTTGCAAGGGTAGTCCTCTTCCTTTTCGGAACAGGGTTAAGTGTAGCCAGAGGCAAACCTCCTTCGAGAGAAAATATTAATTCCTCCCAGCTTGATTGTTGCTAGGCGAGGTTGTAGCTAACTATCAACCTGATCAAACAGTGGTGGCTTACTACGGTTTCTATGTGTTGGGACCGTCTTAGCCTCTCGGTGGTGTCATGCAGTAAAAAATTCAAGAATGCAGGTAAATTTACAGAGCACTTTTGTTTCAAAATTGCTAAGAGTTTGAGTTGACGCGGCCTTACCACGTATTTGCGCCTATCGCATGTGATGTAATTCTGGACGATTCTTGCTAATTCTCCCCATGGTTCTCCAAGTGAAGATGGCTGAACGCCTTTGCTTTTTTTGATCAACTCCTGTCCTTCGTCCTTAAAGGCTTCAATAGCATCATGCAACTTCAATCGTTTGTTGCCCATATGGGTCCTTCGATCGGCAACCCAGATACTTCTGCTATCATAGCGTCTGATACTGTGATTTGCCTGCCCCTTACCATGGACTGTCCATTCTCTAGATTTCGTAGGAATTCAATGGCAATTTCCTCGTTGGGTGGATGGAATCACGTAAAGTATGTTATCCACCCAACTCGAGCTAAAATTTCTCTGGCTGCATTAGAAACAACTAGTATTAGTGGTTCTCTACGCACTGTTCTTCGTCCCATACTGCCTGAATTCTACAAACGGTTAGTGTAACAGATATAGCACAGCAACTAACAAAGCCGAGTGATGGAACAACACATTGTTATAATGGCTATATCGGATGATACTTCATAAATATACATACCGTTATTGAGGGTTGTCATCATACCACATGTTCTGTGATCATAGAATGTCATATTATTCTACAAAGCCCAATGAAAAATTGAAAGCATATGCATAAGTACGCTGGAGGTCCCCGCTCCCCTTCAAAATGATAGGTCACCTACAACCAAGTGAATGAAAGGGTAAAGTGCTGGTGGTGAAGTACAGGGGTGATGTATTGGCAAGGTATGCTTATTAATGCAAGGATCATAACGAATATTGGAGTGGTGAAACCAAAGCTTGTACCCGAGAATTATCAATAAGTGATAGGCTGCCGTGATGTGATATGATAAGGAAAGAGAGACAATATGTGCTAGAAATAATACTTTATTGCCTTATTCCATGTAAAACTGTTGTGATTAATTTTGTACAAAATTACTCATGCATAAAGGTTCAAGGGACTTTAGGGACATCGTCTCTCCATAAAAAAAAATCATAAGAATAGGGTCTTATAATAATTATTGATGTAAAATAAAGCTTCAATACCATCAGCAGAGTTTCTGTTGCCTGCAAGCGTCCATAGCCTCGATAGAGTTGCTTTCTAACCCTTAGAACCATGGTCCTCTATGTATAATTTGGGGAAGTGTCTTATGAAGTCCATAATAGAGACCAATGTGCTGTCTTGGTAACCAGGTGAATACATTGCCATTCACTGGGAAGTAGCGAAAGTGGTCAGGCTGGCTCGTGATGAGACCTCTTGTTTCCAAGGACTTTTTTTGTTTATGCATCCATTGGATCATATCCCTGGTTTGGTGGCCATAGTGGGAATGCCACTTCACTGCTTCCTTATGATCGTGGTAGGCTGGCTCGTGATGAGACCCCCTATCCTCCAACTATGGAAAAACATCATAAAACTTGTTAGTGAATATATATATATATATTTTATAGATAGAGGGGTGGCTCATCACTCCTTAAGAGTAGGGATGGTGGAAGAGGTTTGACATATCAATATATAAAAAAAAATATACCCATAATATTATTGATAATATATAGAGAGGGATATATAGGAAAGGGTGAACTAGCATGGTATAGATAATCAATCAGCTTGGCTTATAGTGGAAGTGAGGATAGTGAAGTGATATAGATAACTGTGTCCTTTCCTTTTTTGATCATCACAAAACAATTTTGTTAAAGATGATAATATTCACGGTATTTGCTTGTTCCACTAGACTCCGTATTTGTTGTCCTTAAATATGTATTGTACCTTTCATGCCATTTAAGAGGGTTATAAAGAGTGAGAAGGGATGTTCATGCAAAGGAAAGAAAGGGTGTTCTCCAAAAAAATACTCACAAAGTGTTATGAAACAGCAAAAGAAAACTCCACACGAAAGGTGTTGTTCCTTATAGGGAACAACAAGGAAAGACACACAAAAAGGTGTTGTTCCTTAGAGGGAACAACAGTTGTTCCCTATAAGGAACAACAAATGAAAATACACGCAGATAGTGCTATTCCCTGTAGGGAACAACAAAAATATATATACGCAAGAGTGTTATTCCTTATAGAGAAAAACAGTTGTTCCCTAGAAGGAACAACATAGGTAATGCACACAAATATTATTGTTCGCTGTAAGGAACATCAAGGGAAATATACGCTACAAATTTGTTGTTCCTTGTAGAGAACAACAGTTGTTCCCTGCAGGGAACAACAAAAAAATGCACGCAAAAATTGTTGTTCCTTATAGGGAACAACAGATGTTCCTTGTAGGAAACAACAAGGCAATCCATACACAAAAATTATTGTTCCCTGTAGGGAACAACAGTTGTTCCTTATAGGGAACAACAAGAAGAAAATGCACGCTGAAATTTTTGTTCCTTAGAGGGAACAACAAGAAGAGAAAAAATTGCACACCGAAACTGCTGTTCCTTAGAGGGAACAACAGTTGTTCCTTAGAGGGAACAACAAGAAGAGAAAAAAATGCACACCAAAACTGTTGTTCCTTAGAGGGAACATCAGTTGTTCCTTAGAGGGAACATCAGTTGTTCCTTAGAGGGAACAACAACTATCCCTTAGAGGGACAAGAAGAAGAGAAACAAATGAACCCTGAAATAGTTGTTCCTTAGAGGGACAACGGTTGTTCCTTAGAGGGAACAACAAAGCAAAACTCATACGAAAATTGTCGTTCCTTAGAGGGAACAACAAATCGAAATATACACAAAAATTGTTGTTCCCAATAGGGAACAACAACTATTCCCTATAAGGAACAACAAATCAAAATACACACGAAAATTGTTGTTCCTTGTAGGGAATAGTAGCTGTTACCTATGGGGAACGACAAAGGAAAAATAAAAAAACTAATATACAATCCATCATCCAAGCAAATCCAATCAAATAGAAAGAAAACAAAAAGGTAAATTTATGTATAGGTTTTAAAAAAGAATAAATTCTTCACTGGACTGGTGTTATGGGAGGGTTGCCCTCCTCAGCAAGAATTTGTGTTGTGGGATCTTCATGTATGTACTGGCAAAAGGACTCCCTTGCAAGCGGTTTATGGTAGAGGCGCACTCTATGCCCATTTGCTTTAAAAGAGTAACTGGACCCATTGATGGTGGTTAATGTGAGGGTTCCATTATTGTGCACCTCCTTGGTTTCTTAGGGACCTAACCATCTGGTCTAGAGTTTGCCTAGGAAATCCTCGAACCTAGAATCGTACAAAAGTGCCCAATCACCTTCATGGAAGATCTTCTTCTTGATAAGGGCATCATGTCATTTCGCTCTTTGTTGTTGGATCAGTGCAGTATGTTGAAGAGATGATAGCTAGATTTCATCCAATTCATTGATTTGACATAGCCTATTAATCTGTGCTTCATTTAAGTCCAAGCCTACTTCTTGAGCTATCCTCAATGTCTGAATTTCAAATTCTATTGGGAAGATAGGTTCTTTGCTAAACACTAGCTGATATGGGGAATATCCTATGGTATTTCTCCATGTCGTGCGGTATGCCCACAGGGCTTCTGGCAATCGGGTAGCCCAGTCATGTTTATGTGATGCGACTATCTTTGTGAGTATTGCCTCGATTAATTTATTGGTACTTTCTACCTGGCCGTTTGCCTGCGGGTGGTATGGAGATGTGATTATGTGCATGCTATGATGATTTTTTAATGTCGCAGCAATCTTATGGCCTACAAATTGTGGCCCTTCATCCGTGATTATTTCTCTAGGCAAGCCATACCACACAAAAAGTTGGAAAAGAAAGTGGATTACTGGGTCCTCCGTTGCCCATGGTAATGCTTCTGCCTCCACCCATTTCGTCACATATTCTGTTGCAACCAGTATATATTTCTTTTGATTAGATGATGAGTTTATTGGGCCGATAAAGTCTAACACGCATCATTCAAAAGGTTCAATGACTAACTGTGGATGCAGGGGCACCTCGTCAAACTGTCCAAGGTGACCCATTCTTTGGCAGCGATCGCATGCCTGGAAAAACTTCTTGGCATCCTTAAAAATGATGGGCCAATAATAGCCCATCTGTAAGACTTTGTGACGAGTTCTGCGGTCTGAAAAATGTTCACCGCAAGGTTCATCGTGGCAAGCTTTCAGGATGTCGAAGATTTCGTCTTCCCTAACACATCTTCGAATATGCATATCGGCTCCTGTATGAAATAAATATCCTTCGATCGAGGAGAACCAAGTGCTACGTTGTATTATTTGTTTTCTTTCACTGGGCATCAGGTGCTTGGGTAATTTTCCCACTACTAGGTAGTTTACGACATCCGCGTACCACGATTTTTTCACGGTTACAACAAATAAGTGCTCATCAGGGAACTAGTTTTCTACTACTGCCAAGTCATCTGTCTTTGGCACACGTGAAAGGAAGTTTGCTACTGGATTTTCCTTTCCTGTTCGATCTTTGATTGTTATGTCAAATTCCTGCAAAAGGATCAACCATCTTGTCATTTTTCCATTTGTAACAGGTTTATTAGCTAGATATTTAATAATAGAGTGATCAGTATACAAAACCACAGGGTATCCTGTTATATAATGTTTGAATTTATTAATTGCATAGATTACAGCCAAAAATTCTTTTTCAGTCACAATGTAATTCAATTCAGCAGGAGATAAATTTTTGCTGATGTAGTATATCACATATGGTTTCTTATCTTCCTCCTAGCCGAGAACTGCTCCAATGGCCGTATCTGATGCATTGGATGAGATATGAAATGGCAAATCCCAGTTTGGGCCTCGTAATACTGGGGATGTTGATACTAGCTGTTTTAAATCTTCAAAAGTAGTGTCACATTTGTCAGTCCAAATGAAATTGATATTTCATGTTAATGCATATAATGGTGCAGAAAATTGGGAGAAATTCTTTATAAATCTTCTATAATATCTAGAAAATCTCAAAAAACTACGTACCTCAGTTTGTGTGGATGTGGTAGGTATTAAGAGAATTATCTGAATTTTTGTTGAGTCTACCTGAATTCCAACTGCTGAGATGTAGTGACCCAGGATGAGGCCCTCGGTCATCATCATGTGGCATTTTTCATGGCTTAAACAGAGCCTGGTAGCAATGCATCTTTGCAAAACTTTCTCTAGCGTTTGTAATGCCGGATCGAAGTCATCTCCATAGGGTGTAAATTCATCCATGTACACCTCGAGCCCCTTGTTTATCAAGTTTGAAAAAATGCTGAGTATAGCCCTCTGGAATGTGGCAGGTGCGTTGCACAGTCTGAAAGGTAAGACCCTGTAGGTAAATGTACCCCAAGAGCAGGTGAAGGTAGTCGTATCTTGGTCTTCAGAGGTAATTTGGATTTGATTGTAACCGCTGAAACTGTCTAAGAAAGAGAAGAATTTTTTTCCTGCCAATGTGTCCAAGCCCTGGTCGATGAACGGGAGGGGAAAATGGTATTTTTGGGTTGCTTTATTAAGCTCTCTATAATCGACCCATATATGCCACTTTCCATTCTTTTTAGGCACCACAAATAATGGAGAAACCCATTTGCTATCAGATATAGGATAGATAAAGTTTACATCTAACAGTTTTTGTAGTTCATCTTTAACATCTTTAAGGTGAGGGTTTAACCTCTGTTGAGGTTGTCGAATGGGCCTCACATCTTTCTCTGTATAGATATGGTGCATGCATAATTGGGAATCAATCCCTTTCATGTCTCGGTAATCCCAAGCGAAATCCTCTTTATATTTTCTCGGAAGTTGAACAAGCCTCTGCTCCTGGTCATCAATCATGTTTTTATTGATATTTAGGACTTTCCCTAGCTCAATTTCAATGGTTTTGTTGTTATAAACAGTAGTTGTTGGTATTGTCTAGTCATTAATATCCTTTAAGGGATCTTCTTCCATTTCGTTATCCAGGGCTGCTTCTATCATGTGACATTTTAGATTGGATACGACATCTGGTTGGTTAACGTAAGTGTTAATGATGTCATCTTCTATTTGATCCTTAAATTCAAGAGCATCTTCTATAGTTAGCGGTGATCGAATGTTTTCAATTAAATATGATGCAGATTGTTTTCTAGTTTTTATTATTGCTAAGCTTGGCTGAGCTGGAGGATATAAAGCTAAATTCTTCACATTACTTTCTCTTGCTATAGTCATGCTGCCTGTTTGATAGCTTATGTAAGCATCTGCGGTTGCTAGCCAAGGTCTTCCTAAAATTAGGGGATGTCCATCTAGCCGGTTTCTAGGATTGATGATCAAGATATTTGCTGGGTATTCCCAAGAATCTACTGACACCATTACATCTTGTAATGTTCCTTCTGGTTTGACTATCGATCGGTCAGCCAGTTCCAACAAGGTCATGGTTGGATCCAAGGATGTAATGCCAAGTTTTTGACAGGTTGTTGTTGTGAGAATATTAATGGTTGCTCCTAGGTCAACTAATGCATTGGGGAAGGAACATCCATTTATTTTTACCGTGACTATAGGGTTTCCTGGGTCCTCATATTTCACCGGTGTTTCTCTGCCTAATAATAAATTGGATAAAGTTCCGACTACGTGGACAGTTGGGGTTGTTTTTATTTTCCTCTTAGGATTTTTAGTACATAATTCCTTAATAGTTTTTGCATAAATGGGAGTGTCCTGAATAGCCTGGAGGAGGGGTATTTTTACACAAAGGTTTTTTAACTCTCCTAGAAGATTGAAATCAGGGTATTCTATTGAGCGGGGCATAATCAATCTCTCTGGGAATGGTGGAGAAGAAGTAATAGTTTTATCATGGCTTTTATGTTTAACCGTATTCTCCACTTGAGGTGTTTGTTCTACAGGTAATGAATCTTCTAATTGTATATTTTTGTGCCCCTCTGACTCAATTATCCATCCAGACCTTAATTTGAGTTCATTACTCCCTCAACTCAGTTTTTGGCTCCGGTCCTTCAATAATTTGCACAGATTGGCTTGGTCTATTGTTGGGGTTTGGGTTGGGCTGAGCTGGGAGCTATGCTCGTAGATTGGTCTGAGGGTGATGTTGCAATGTGTAAGGTGCTGGTAGTGTAGGTTGAGACAGAGGGATTGTTTTTACTGGTCGGTTTGTAGTTATTTGCTAGCTTGACTACCAATTCTGGTTTTGTGAAGTGGAGGGTGGCCATTGAGATGGATATGCATTATTCTGCTAGAATGGTGGAAAGTAAGAGGAATTTGGCCAATTATGACTTTGATTGGGCCAAGGTGGCATAGAGAATGGTTGCTGTGACCAATTGGGAAAAGGTTGTTGATTCTGCCATGTAGCTCCTGTGTATTGTTGAGCATTATATTATGAGGGCTGAAAGAAACATGATGGGTCAGTAGGTGTACCTGTTTGTCGTGCTTGCCATTGGCAATGCTGATTTAGCAAGTAGATTGGTTCTGTTTCTTCCTCTGCCTCCTTGAAGACTGCTTTTAACCCTGGGAGTGATGGGTAGCTTTCTGTGGCATGATCTTTAGTACATATGACACAGGTTTGTACCATATCCAACGAGAATTCTTTATGACTATGCTTCTTCCTACATCTAGGGAAAAATATCACCAGGTTTTGTTCTGCTTCAGCCTGCTTCTGTTGAGCTTGCATGATGTCTGATTGCGTCATCAAAGTTCCCAAGATATCTATTTTGAAATCTTCTAGCAGGTTGCCGATTTCTGCACGAGTAATGCTCCCACCAGAGATTTTGCTGTCCCTGGTGGTCATGTCACGTTTTGTTGGTTTCAATCTTGTACTACCTCTTGAGCACCTGATACACAGATTAATAATGTTAGCATAGTCTTCTTGATATATATCACCTTTACCCATAATATTTAATGTCTCTATCCATTGGTCTTTCATTCCTTTAATCAGTATGGTTTTTAACACATTATCAGGCAAAGGTAGAGTTGCATAACGAGACCACTGGAGGTTGTATTGAAAACGTTCCACATACTCTTCCAACGTTTCACTAGGTCTTGTTACCATTTGGAATATTTTGTCTTTCAGTTCCCTAGATCTGCAATAGTCCTGATATTTTTTAAGGAAAGCGGTTTTAATTTGATCCCAATCATTTATGGTACCCCCACCTAGTCCCATAAACCAACATAAGGATGCTCCTTTTAACGTAGAGGGAAACAGCTTTAGTTTCTGGGGGTCAGTGGTATAATCATAACCCTGACATAATAGATCAAATTCAAATAGAAATGCATCTGGATCCTCTAATGTGAGTCCATGAAAGGTGGGAATATTTTGTAGAGGGATAGCTTTCATGGGTGCATTGACAGCTATGTCAACGATGGGATATTGTAATGTAGAGGTCTGGGGTGCTTGTGGATTGTTGGCCATTTGTTCAAATATATGCCAGTACCCTTCCGGGATCTCTAGAGAGTTATTCCTAGGATGAATAGAAGGGGTTGGAATGATCTTAACAACACTCCCTTGGTCTGGGATACTGAGTGTTCCTTGCTCAATTAATCCCTGAGGGAATCTTGTTTCCTTTGTTTCCCCTGTTTCTCCTCCTCCTTCACGAATATTGCAAGAATTCCCTTCTTGTGAGGGACTTGGGCATGAATTTTCAATATCTTGAAAACTCTGCTCAGTTCCTTCTGTTTTACTGTGGACCTCAGTGTAGGCTACAGATGGTTAGCCTGTGGCCCGAAGGGAGACAGTAGGTTGTCTGGAAGCAATTGTTCGAGGACCTACTGATGGTTGAGATTCAGCTTTCTTTAAGATGTCATCTATGAAAGTCATGGAAAATTTTAGGGGCGAATTTTCGCCCTTTGGCGAAATTAAGGGGTTTTAAATTTTTAGTGGGAAAATATTTTGTATCATAGTACATTTTTAGAAATCGCCTCAAATTTATTTTATAAAAAAATTAGGTATGGAGGTTAGACCACCTTATTTTAAGGGAGAGGGTAAAAAAGGTAAATTTAGCCCTTCAAATTAGGAGTTACAACCTTCCATTCGCCCT